>JASVEL010013022.1:0-87476 GCA_032618575.1 Nicotiana noctiflora
CTGACGGCAGTAACAGGGGGCGCGGGTACCTGATCATCGCGAGTAGCTCGTGTCCTCACCATCTGTGAGAGAATAGAAAGCAATAGTTTAGATTTTTGATGCCAAGAATATCGCACGACAAGGAATCCAAAAGAAATGAAGAGTTTCCTAAACAGTTACATAGCCCCTCGTAGATAAATACAGACGTCTCCGTATCGATCAGCGAGACTCTAAGTAACCGGTCCGTGTCCCGTGACTCCTATGAACCTAGAGCTCTGATACCAACTTGTCACGACCCTAGTTCACCAATTGTGAACATGTCGTGATGGCACCCAGTCCCCACGACTAGGTAAGCCTAACACGTTGCGGAATATACAAGTTATAAACACTTAAATAAGAAACAATGGAAAATAGCATAAAAAGATATGTAATCCGTGCCGCTTGGCACATACATCCGTCACACAATAAATAAAACACTACCAAGATCCGGAACCCCACGGTAACACAGACTAAAGAGAAATACAACTGTGGCTCTATGTGTAAAGAGTATCTAACAACAAAATGAAGAAAAATGTCAACTAGTACTATTCGAATAGAAGGAAAGCCTCCGGATCTGCGGACGTAGCAGATCATACCTCGAGGTCTCCAGAAAGCTGCGGAAATCACCTAGCACGAGCCTCCTCTGATGTACCTGGATCTGCACAACAAAAGTGTGCAGAAGAGTAGCATGAGTACACCACGGCGGTACTCAGTAAGTACCAAGCCTAACCTCGATGGAGTAGTGACGAGGAAGGTCAGGGCCCTACTGAGAAGCAATAATATAGTGATAATAACAATAATAAATAGTTTAAATGCTAATAATTTCCGCAATAACAACAATAGAATGATTACTGCAACCGTCTACAATTTAGCTAACAACAAATAACCAACTCAATAAAAATAAGTCCAGGACCTGTGGGAATTGAACCCACAGTCCCATTGACAGTACCTCTGGGTCTCCGGGAATCGAACCCGCAGCCCATGTCTCAATAAATAATCAATAACTCAGGATCTCCGGGAATCGAACCCGTAGTCCCTACCAATAACTCGGGATCTCGGGAATCGAACCCGTAGTCCCTACCAATAACTCAGGATCTCGGGAATCGAACCCGTAGTCCCTACCAATAACTCAGGATCTCGGGAATCGAACCCGTAGTCCCTACCGATAACTCAGGATCTCGGGAATCGAACCCGTAGTCCCTACCAATAACTCGGGATCTCGGGAATCGAACCCGTAGTCCCTACCAATATCACTCCGGGTCTCTGGGAATCGAACCCACAACCCTGGGTCTCCGGGAATCGAACCCGCAGTCCACAAGCACAGCAAATAAAGGAATCCACAGAGAGAATAATTATGCTTAACTATAACTTCACCGAAAAATAGTGCCAATAATTATCAAGAAGTTCAAATAAGACAATTAGGCAACTAAACAGTTAAGTACTACCTAATCATGCTTTTCTAACTACTTCCGGGTAAAATATCAAATTAACAGCTAAAGACGGGAATATCACTCATCGAACATTTTAAATAAAGTATGTGTTCAACAACCAGCGCATGTACACGCCCGTCACCTCGCGTACAAGGCATTTAAATTATCACATAATATCCTAGGGGTGAAAATTCCCCCACACGAGGTTAGACAAGCCACTTACCTCAATTCCGGTACAAAACCGCTAAGAAATAACCCTCTTGCCGCGAATGTCGGCCTCCACAAGTGTAGTATCCTGATAAAAATCAATAGAATCACATCAAAATAGGCCAATTGGGCATTTACCCAATCAAAATAACTCAAAATACACCAAACCCACAAGTTGCCAAAACCCGACTTTCGGTACGCTTATCAAAAAATCACGAAAATTATATATTCGGGTTCCTTATCTCAATACGAGTCTAGACATATAAAATTTACCAAAATCGGACTCCATTTGCCCACTCAAATCAGAGATTTTCTAACATTTAGGCCTAGGGCTCAAACCCACCTTTAATCTTCCAATTTCGGTGAAATAATCACGGATTTCATGATAAACCAACGAATTAAGGTCAAGAAACTTACCCCCGATGATTTCCCGATGATATCCCAGCGTTTCCCCTTCAAAATCCTCTCTTGGAGCTCAACAATGGCGGTTTTGGTGTGTTAGGCCGTGACTGAAATGTTCTGGACTTAATGTCACTGCCAGGCTATTTTACTCTACGCGATCGCAGCACTGGGCTTGCGATCGCGATGCACAAAATGTGGGCGGCCTAATTTTCCTCTACGCGATCGCGTGACCCTGGACGCGATCGCAGTGAACAACTCGGCAACCCTACGCGATCGCAAACGTACTAACGCGATCGCGAAGAACAAACTCGTCCGGCTCCCCAAACTACCCTACGCGATCGCATACTCTCTCACGCGATCGCACTGCTTCCGACCAATACCCTACGCGATCGCATTAAACCTCACGCGATCGCACTAGTTCAACCTCCAGACTTACGCGATCGCAGGCTTTACTTCGCGATCGCAGAGCTCAGGATTTCTCCCTTACGCGACATGGCCATCTCCGCGATCGCGGAGAGCAAAATTGCTCTACAATTATTGCAGCAGAACAGCAATGCCTTTTGGCACAAATTGGTCCGTTTGGACCCCCGAATTCATCCCGAGGCTCCCGGGACCCCAACGAAAACCACCAACATACTCCAAAACACGATATGAACTCGTTCAAATCATAAAAACACGTCTAACAACATCAAAACCCATAATTCACATCGAATTTAAGCCTAAATTTCTTAAAACTTTCCGAATTGCACATTCGATCTAAAACCCGACCAAACGACGTCCGAATGACCTGAAACTTTGCGGACATATCCAAATTCACATAACGAAGCTACAGAAATTGTCGGAATTCCATTCCGACCCCGGATCAAAATCTCACCTATCGTTCGGATTCGCCAAAATTTCAACCTTCGGCATTTCAAGCCTAATTGAGCTAAGGACCTCCAAAATACATTCCGAACGCGCTCCCAACCCCGAAATCACCCAACGGAGCTAATGGAACCATCGGATTTCCGTTCCGAGATCGTCTTAACACTATTCCGGTTACGGACCATTTTCTATCTTTAAAGCTCTCATTTAGGGACTAAGTGTCCCAAAATACTTCAAATTTCAGGGCCGACTCTCCCGACAAACCACAATAGCAGAAATGTACTTAGGGAAACAGTTAAATTAGGGATTGGGGCGAAATTTTCTAAAACGACCGGCCGGGTCGTTACATCATCATTCCCCATTCATGTGGGGGATTGTTGGGGTTGAAGTGGTAGTGTCAATGGCAAATGAGGAAAGAAGGTGAAAAGGCAACTTTGGCTTTTGCACTTTGTCCCTCATTGGTTGAAGACAAGTATTTTGTTGGGTTTAAATATAGAAGCAGTTTCTTACGCTCTTAAAATGAGCTAAGAGGAAGGGGCCTCGCGCCGCCGTCGTCGTCGCTTGCTCGGCTCGGCTCCGGCTTCTACTGAAGTGTGAACAGCCACTTTCACACCCTTTCAATCCTGAATTCGTTGGCTATAAATAAGCAGCCATTCCTTCAGAATTTTTCATCCTCAAATCTTCTACTTCATCTCCTTCTTCTTTCTGCATCATTACTTTCAAAACAAAGTAAGTCAAAGTCGTGTGATTTCCACCATTATTTTGACTTTGCTGATAACTTAGTGGTTTGAAGTGCCGCTACCGCTAAGTTGGAAAGTTCCGTTCTATCCTGGCAAGAATTTATCCGTTAACCTTGGACAACAGTAAGGGGATAAGATTCTTTAAGGATACACAAGGAATTTGTGGGCTCGTAACATATTTCTGCCATTTCTGTTCATTTATTTTTCCTGGTTTTAGTCACTTAAAATTTCATATTATCTAACAAAAATTTATACGTGCATTAAGAAATTCATTGTAATATTTTTTTCTAGAATTCTAAATCCATAAACTCAAATTTTGGATACATTGCTATATAGCTGGTCGCTTTGTGAAATTCCTACACTAAGATGTCCTAAACAAACTCTAAAATGACTGGTTTATTGTCCTAATTAACGAGTAACGAGTATGCACGTCACCCTTAATCATTTTATAAAACTACACATGCTCACGACTCATAAAATAATTAACCAAGATATATATCAACTTGTTCATATAGTCAAACCAAAAAGGCACGAAAAGGATATTGTAATATAAATTGAGCTTGTTGTACTTCTTTATTTATATTTATTCACAAGAACGATCTTTTTCTCGCTCCCACCTTATAGTAAATTTAAGTTTTGAGAAATTCAGATATTGGGTAAAAGTTGCAATATTTGGTCATCAATACTATTGAAGAAAACTTACCGTATAAGTTTTTAATCCAGAGTGCAATTCCATAAAACATGTTTCACATGGCACTTGTTCATTAATCAGGATAAAGCAATTGATCCAGTTGAGAGTGTCGCATACCTATGACAAATGGATGCGAAAAAATGATAATATTTCACAAAACAAGTTAGAAGAGTCGCTCGTTAGCAAAAAGTATAGCATTCAGAGAACATTTTATCATAATTTGTTTATTTTTACATTAATCAATATATACTAATACTAGTATACTACTCATCTTTTATACTAGGACTTAATACCAATAATGACTTTTGCGTGGCCGAGTTGTTCCCTGACAAAGTTAAGATAAGGAAAAATTTGATACTATTTAACAGTAATTCACATGCCCTATAAAAACTTTACAAACTAATTTACAAAGACAATACTAATTTACAAAGAAAATGGTCTCAAGATCCACACACAAAAAAAGAAAGAATTGTATACCATGGACTAGAGCTCCACTAATGTTACAATAATACCAACAAGAAAATTTGACAAAAGTAGACCAAACAAAAATTGTCAGCTAGCTAAAGGATAGAGATATTACTATATTAGGTATGCATAATATGTGCTAAAAATTTATCTGCATCGCACGAGGGAGGCCATCAAAGGAAGCTGGTTCATCTTCTCTTCTCCGTTACAATATAGATCGTTTTAATTCCGGATAAAAATATTCTAAAATATACATCAAATCATAAATATCTATCTCTAATATATGTATTATTACTTAATAATAATTAAATGACAGTAGATATTTTTACTTAAATTTACAAATTTCAAAACTAAATTGCTTAATTTGATATAAATATCCAGTATAGTTAAATTGTTTAATTTGATCAATGTCATGTTGCCCGTGTCTGATCTAGAGTGTAGCTAACGGGTTCTCGGAAACCCAATAACTTTTGCGTAGATTTTATATTTATATTAAAAATCCACTAAATATTTATAAATATCTAACTGTAAATACAATTATTATTATATATTAATTTGATAATATGACAGGAATACATATACTTTAAATTCTGAATTCGCCACACCATATTGCTGCTGGTTGATGTCCGGTGTTATCAACCGTAGAGGATTAATACCCATGATTCAGCCGCCGAGAATTGGTCAAAGCCACAAGCTTTGACTATAAAAAAAAACTTAGAAAAAAAATTTCCACAAATTCTACGGTCAAAAGTACCTTTTAGCTTCCTAGAAGAAGCCTCAAAGAACTTAAGGGCAAGAATTTATAAGCAAACAGACAACCTATTTGTGTTTATAAAATCTAAGCACTCATCATTTTTCTCCTCTTAATTTTTTTTTCAAACAAGAGACCAATAACCTCTCAAAAAGTTTGAATTCTTTCTTGAAAAAATTATATGGCTTCTTCAGGTGGAAATATGAATACTTTTATGAATTCTTTTACTAGCAACTATTCTTTTTCATCTTTTAGTGACCTTCTTTCTGATAATGATAATAACATGAGGAGTAATATCAGTTCTATGAACCAAGAAAAGAATTCATTGAATTGGGGTTTCAGTGATCAAAGAATGAATCAACAAAACAAAGATGAAGTTCCAAAATTTAAGTCATTTCCACCTTGTTCTTTGCCAATGATTTCATCTTCATCACCAGCTTCTCCTTCTTCTTATCTTGCTTTCCCTCCTTCTTTAAGTCCATCTGTGCTTTTGGACTCACCAGTTTTGTTTAACAATTCCAATGTAAGTTCTTTTCCTAATTTCTTCAAATGATTTACATTTTGTTGAAGTTTATACTTTTTCACAATATATTGTAACTGTTCTGGGTCTGACCATGAATTTCCTTATTATTGTTTTCTGCAGACCCTTCCATCTCCAACTACAGGGAGTTTTGGTAATTTGAATTCAAAGGAGGATAATTCAAAGATTTCTGATTTCTCTTTCCAAAGTAGGGCTGCTACTTCATCATCAATGTTTCAGTCTTCTGCTCCAAGAAATTCATTGGTATATTTCTTTTCCTTTTTTGTTTGGCTTCTCCTACCATATTTAGCTGTCCGAAATTTTCGAGTTTATATTATTTATGCGTAATATTGGTATGAGACGAGCTTAAAGGGAGCTACATGATTAGTGAAAATTCATATAGTCTGGCTCCAAGTTGCTAGGAATTGATCTTAATTATTGTTATTGTCTTCTGTAAAATATGTGTAGCATTGAAACTTTTAAATATGTCAGCTTATCAGGTTAAATAGCAGTTAATGGTTGAACCATCCAAGAATATTTCTAAATAAAATCCATATTATGTCTATCTCTCCCGCAGTCAGTCCTTGGGGTTGATCTCCACGTTCTGATTCTGCCTCATATAATAATAGAAAAACCTCCGTAAGGACTCCATCTCAACATCAATTCGTATTTGATGGCTATTTTACTTGAACATTTTCATTAACGCCTTCCGCTAGTAGATAGACAGAAAGCAGAAAGAGAGCCTGAGGTGTTGACTCGCAGCGAGGCACGCCTGTCTATCCCGATCGGGATGATAAGGATGAAAGAGATACTTGTGATCCGGCCCTTCCCCGGACCTCGCGTATAGCAGGAACTTAGTTCACCGGGCTGCCTTTTTTTATATTTTGTGCATTTTGCTAGTCATGACATGGAAGCAAGATTGGAATTTGCAATAAAATATAGATGACTAAAGTCTTACATTACCAACCATAAATTGTTTTCTTTTCTTTCTAAGTTTCCTTTCCATTGGAAATCTCTAAACTTGTTTTGTGATAAATTAATTGGATGAAACAGGAAGACTTAATGACAAGACAACAACAAGCCAACCAGCAAAATGAATTCTCCACTGCAAAAACTACAGGGGTGAAATCAGAAGTGGCTCAAATTCAAAGCTTCTCACAAGAAAAGATGCAGAGTAATCCAGCTCCAGTACATTACACTCAACCATCTCAATATGTTAGAGAACAGAAAGCAGAAGATGGATACAATTGGAGGAAATATGGGCAGAAGCAAGTGAAAGGAAGCGAGAATCCGCGAAGTTATTACAAGTGTACATTTCCTAACTGTCCTACAAAGAAGAAGGTTGAAAGGAATTTGGATGGACACATTACTGAAATAGTTTATAAGGGGAACCATAATCATCCAAAGCCTCAGTCTACTAAAAGATCGTCTTCACAATCGATTCAAAACCTTGCGTACTCCAACTTGGATATAACAAATCAGCCAAACGCGTTTCTTGATAATGCTCAAAGGGATTCCTTTGCTGGGACAGACAATTCTTCGGCTTCTTTTGGTGACGAGGATGTTGATCAAGGGTCTCCGATCAGTAAGTCAGGAGAAGATGATGGAAATGAACCTGAGGCAAAGAGATGGTAAGCTTAAAACAAAATCTCTCAAATGTTTTACCTTTTGTTGGTCCTTGATATGATAACTGATGTTCTGTTATGGTAATTGTCCTTTCAGGAAGGGTGACAATGAAAACGAGGTCATATCGTCTGCAAGTAGAACAGTAAGAGAACCTAGAATTGTAGTTCAAACCACAAGCGACATTGATATTCTTGATGACGGTTATAGATGGAGAAAATATGGACAAAAAGTTGTCAAAGGCAATCCAAATCCAAGGTGAGCAATTCCTACACCATGCAGAGAATTGAATCAGTAGTTTGAATAAATAGCGAGCTAACGCACATTATCCTTTCTTATTCATAGAAAGCTTCTCATTTCTTGGCTTCTAATTTTGATTTCTTGTGATGAATATGTCAGTCTTAATGTTGGTCATTTGCTTATATCTCTATAGGAGCTACTACAAATGCACATTTACCGGCTGTCCAGTTAGGAAGCATGTGGAACGCGCTTCTCATGATCTAAGGGCAGTGATCACAACTTATGAAGGAAAACACAACCATGATGTTCCTGCAGCACGCGGTAGTGGAAGCTACGCTATGAATAAACCTCCATCAGGCAACAGCAACAACAGCATGCCTGTCGTTCCAAGGCCTTCGATGTTGGCTAACAACTCTAACCAGGGAATGAATTTTAATGACACATTTTTCAACACAAGGGTACAAACAACACAGAACCAACCACCCATCACCCTGCAGATGTTACAGAGCTCAGGGAGTTCAAGTTATTCAGGATTTGATACCTCGTCGGGGTCTTACATGAACCAAATGCAGCCCATGAATAATATCAAGCCGATAAACAAAGAAGAACCTAAAGATGATTTCTTCAGCTCTTTCCTTAACTGATATTTTCTCAATAGCAAATTGCAACAGACACAGATTTCCATCTCAAATTCATTGTATTCAATGTAATTTATGATAATTTTCGCCTATAATACCTAGTTAGGATTTAGGATTCCAAATAAGAGTTAGTCCATTTTTTAATTTATTTTCTTGGCTATAGATTGATTGGCAGCTGTAATTCCCCATTAAGATATTTGTACAACATAAATCTGTCAAAGTAAGGTAGGACTGAGGTCTCATTGTAGAAAGTTGAATTGTATTTGTTTATTTTTTGTGGAAATTTGAACATTCATTGTTTAGAAGTTAACATTCAGCCTTGCGCCTCAAGATTTCTCATTTCTGTTTAACCATAAATCAAGTAGATATTTCCACCAACCATATCAAGATTCTTTTCTAGACTTTGAAGACAAGTAGATTTAAAACATCACTTTCTCTTCCAGCAGCTAAATACATCAGTTAAGCTTTGGCCTTCAGTGTCTTTTCATTGAAATCTAATCTGATATGATATTTCTGGAAGTTCTTGAAATTTTTTGACTTCAACCAAATTGATATACAACAAGATGCAAGAAGAGCATGTTTAATGAACAAAAAGTCTTTACAAACAAATGAATTTGTACTGTGATTTCTTACATACAGGTTTCAAGACAAACAGTGAATGTCTTTCTTGCTTTGACGCGCATATACAAGGGTCGAATGTGGTGGTTTTGATAACAAATGAAGGAATTCTAGAGACACAAAAAAAACAATCAATAAGACAGTATGTTCGATATCTTATCAGATGTAGGTTTGGTTTGAAAGTTTATATCCAGCAATCATAGCTGAAACTGCCAGAGCTAGAAATGCAATGAACTCCATGCTAATTGCTGAAGCTGAAGAATCTGTGAATATGTTGTCATTGTTTTCTCTCTTCTTATTTGTCAGTGGCACAGCAGATGATGCAGCTGATAGTAATAAGTATGCCATCAACTGCAATTCAATCACAATCCCAAATCAATGTACAATTCACAGAGTTAAATGAAATCCAATTATGCATTTTTATCGAAAAATCACAAACCTGATCACCAAAAAATTCTAGCAAAGCTAAATTCTGCCGCGAAAAGGCTTCCTTGCTAGTTGAAAGTTCATGCACTTGTCTCATAACTTGCAATCCTGTATACAATGTAGACAGAATTGCTATAGCTAGTACATACCTGCATTTATCCACATCTCGATTCAAAATGTTGAGTACATAATTAAGTAAATAAAAATATTATTTATCTAGCGCCTTAGATGATATAGTCATACATTTCAACATGGTATCAGAGCAGGAAAAAGGAATGCGCACATAATGGGACGTGGTGAAAACATAATTAACAAAATAAAGATGTGTTATGTCTAATATTTTTAGATGAGAGGGTCACACAATTTAACATCAAAATCTAATTAAACTTCTAGATCATAAATATTAAAAAAGAACAAAAACAAAAATCCATGATCATGGTGTAAAATGTAGTTTGTACCTATATTCTTCATATCTATCAAAATCTTTCCAATCGCCATGTTTATTGCTAGCCATGATAATGAACGCAAGTAATGAGAAAAGCAAAGCAATACAACGCAAACCCAAAGAACCCCTCTTCAGCAAATCTTCTCTCTTCCATTTCCTGATGATATGTCCCACACAGGTGCCGGCCGCCGGCGTCTGGCTCTCTGTATCTCCGGCGGCCGGAGGTGCAGTTGGTATTGGTGCACCAACTGTTGCCTTTTGATCATTTGGATCTGACATATCTTAAAAATTAGAATCTTTTATTTACCACAGAAAATGTAATGCCTCAGAAAAATCTGAAGAATTTATTATGGGGTTGGAAATTCTTGGTAGAAAAATTGAAGGAAAAAACAACGGGGGATTGAAAAAAGGAGTTGAAGTGCCTTAAAGGCGAGAACTTTGAAAAAACAAGAAACACATCTTTTGGTGCGTTGTATTTGACAACTCAGTATTGTCTTTAATTTCTATTTCTTTGAGGATTATTCTAGAATGAAAATTTATGATATTTATGAAGAGGGTAATGATTATCCTTTTGTTGCCAGCAAATTATATTAGTCAGTAACGAACTTCCGTTGTTGCCGTTTTGCGTGGATTCTGAGTGGGTCCTACTGAGTCTACGTGGACTCCATGTCAGTTTTTTTTTTAGGGGGTTAGGCTACATGAAACTTAATGATATGATTAATCTGGCTTTGCATCTTATAGGCCTACTAAAAAGATAAAACGCTTTTTACAAGTTTTTTTTTTTTTTTTTACTCAGTTCAGTTGGTATGATTGCACCACCTATCACAGCTTTTTTGTTTCTTATGTTGTTATGTTGTAAATAGAACGATACAGTTAGGACGTAGATAGGTTGGGTTGGTTCGAATTTTTGTTATTAGCTAATTAAATCAATTGTATCGGGTTATTAAATTTAAAGATCAAATCAACCCAATAATACTTGAGCTTTTAAATTTCGGTTTTCTCTCGGATTTTTTGGTTATTCGGCTTCTTTTTTTCCGGTAAATCTTCGTAGCACCAAACATATAACTTGTGCTCAAAATATTTTAGTATATTGTATTTGTAAAATAATTCTGGAGAAAATAAAATAACATATAAACAAAAATATAAACGAAATAGAAGTTAATCCGAACTCACTGAATTCACAGTGTTTTCTTAATGAATTTAACCTCCTCCTAGTGCCTAAGGTTGTGGATTATTTCTTCCGACGATAGAACGAATTACACACTGGAGAACTCAGAAAATCGTATGGGAAATCTGAGAGAATGAACTTGTATTTATAGCCAATGTTGAGCTCAAAATAGAATAGGTGCAACTCTTCAAAATGGCTACTTATACAAAATGGCTATACCATAAATGTCATAACATGAATGACAATTTACGCAACAATAAACCGGGAATTCAATAGGGAAGTTAATTTTCAGTTACAAAATCGAAAAACGGAAAACGTATAACGAAAAAACGTTTAATATTCAGTTCCATTTAATATTAATGTTAATATTAATATTCTGTTTGATTTAATATTAATATTAATACTCTGTTATTAGAATAACTATTTAATAATATTTCTGTTAATATTTACTATTAATAAATAAATTTGGTCTAATAAATTAATCAATCAATTGACCAGTTTCGAAGCTAAAGTCGAGCGAGCGACGACGGCGGCGCGAAGCTTGCCTTCTTCTCAACCATTTAAGAGCTAGAAGAAGAGAAAGTGTTTATATACCCGTCAAAATCTCTTCTTCTTCCAATATGGGATAATGTCCCTTTGTCAAGGAAGGAATCTCAAATGAAACTCAAATATTTTATTTTCCTCCATTTTTCATTTACCTCTTTTAAGCTTATTTTAGCTTAAAAAATTAAAAAATATTTCTTTAATCCTAGTAAGATACAACTTTATCAGGTATTTTACAAGAAAATAATACAAAATATGAGATGTGTCATTCCCGTTCGTAGTACTGAATTAAATATTTTTTTGTTAGAATTAGTATTGATTTGATTATGGTTTGGCTTTTTGTTAGCATTATTTAAGTTACTAATATTAACGGTTATAAAATTTATTGGAACTTTCAAAAGTTTTAAGTTCGACCTTAAAATAATACCGTGAATGATAAAACTATGAAGAAGTTTAAGAAATATTTATAATTACATCACAATAAGTATATTATATATTAAATATATTTAAATTTTTTATATATGTAATGTCGGGTTGGTTTGGTTTCGGTTTGACTTTCGTCAGTTAAAATCAAACAAATTATAGTCGGCTTTTTTTCCAACACCAAACCATAATCGTGCCTCGATTTGACTCGAATTATCGGGTTGATGCAGTTTGTCAATTTCCATTGTACACCGCTAGATACAATTATAAAAGGAATTAATATTTATACACTTTATTATGACAAATTTTTTAACAGTTATATGCACATGATGGCATTGACTTATACTAATGTAGAATGTTCTTAAAAAGCTATATATGAACATGTGCACGAGAGTGCAGTCACTAGCCACATAAACTACCGACCATTGTTTTGCATTTGAAAGTGTTTTTCCCCTATTATTCTTCTTCTGAATTTGTTAGAGTTATTATCCTGTAGTTTGGGCCTTAACGGCATTAACTTATTTAAAACCTGCTCAAAGTAAAATCCTAATCCAAAATGCAGTCTGTAAGCTTCACATTGAATAGGTCCAAAAATACCACTTTAAGAGTGTGGATGGATAGGATTTCACTCATTTAATGGTTCATACACCGGCGCGAATCCAGATTAATCGGGATCCTAATACAAATATTAAACATCAGGTGAAAATCAAAAAAGGAATCTTACGGGAATGTACCAAAAAAGACACTATTTACCATCAACTAGCCATTTTAATTATGTTACCAAAAATAGCCAAAAAAAATATCAGTGATATACGACATTCAAAAAAACATAGGCAAAAAATATTTTCTTTCAATGGATATTGTTGCAATCAGTTGAAACACATAGGTAGGGTAATATATAAATTTTGACGAAGTTTGAAGATGAGTTAAACTGGTTTGGAATCAAAGTTCATTATCAATGCTATACAATATTAATAAATTGGGTATGGTTGTAATTCATAGAAAACATATAGACGAGGCAATATACAAGTTTGAACAAGATTGAAGGTGATTTGGACTGGTTTAGTATCAAAATTCATAGTGAAAATCGAGTAAAACAATTCTTTTGTAACACATATATCAAACGTGTATCATGTATCTTACATATAGGTATGCATTGATATACAAGTGATACATATTTGATACATATATAATACATATGCGACACACAAATAATATACGTTGTGATACATCATTTTTTCCATGGCCACGGAGTTTTCAGTTTAACTTTTTGACCAATCAACAAACTAACATTTAATAGTGATTTCTAAATCGAAATAAGATGTTCGATTCTCTGAATTTTAACTTAAATGAATTAAAACATTACAATATTGCTCAAGTCCAGTGTCTCAAAATGTTTGAACTAACTTTGTGTTATAGAAAAATAAACTTGTGTTACAAAATGATCTTTGGGCTATTTTTGGTGGATATTTTATTTTAGGCTAGTTTTGGTTAAAATTGTTTATAAAGTAACAATTTAGATAATTTTTCCAAAAAGAAAAAGAGGAGGGATTTTTACTTTCCTATACCATATATGAAACATTATTATCCTCAATGTTTAAGATTTGTGTTAATTACATTTCAGTATATCAAATTACTTATTTATATACCATATCTAATTAAGGTTATAATTAACGTGATATATACTCCTTAATTTAAGCCTTTTTGTTATTTTATAGTACTAAAATAACGGAAGTCAAAATTCAGCTTGATCAACTTTTATCTCCCTTGGAGTGTTGGTATCCTTCAAAACTGGAGTAGCAGGAAGATCAAGTTCGCATCGCAGATCTCACAAGTTCCTTTCATTCGGTTCGAGCCAAGGAAATCCAAGGAAATCAAACACTTGCTTCTTTGTATCAAACTTCAAGCTTGCACACTTTTTTTTTTTTTTTTTTTTTTTTTGGCTGAATGTTACTGGTTAACACAGTTGATTGAAACTCGTCGAAGAAGAAGAAGACATACTTTCAAAAATTGTATATAACTTGTAGAAAATTGTAGATAAATTGTAGACTGTTTTTTGCAGAAGATTTTGTAGAAGCTTTAGTCGTTTTGGATTTGTGAAAACAGAAAACAATGCATCTACAATCAGAATACAAATAATCTGCATAATATCTACAAACTGGATACATTAAATATTAATATCCCGGTTCATTTCAATTGTAGAATAATTAGCATTTTTGACATAATTTTAGAAGATTTGTAGAAGTTTTAGCCTTCTCAATCTACAATTTATCTACAATTCTACACTTTATCTATAATTTATCTACAATTTCTTGAAATATGTCTTCTTCTTCTTCTTCTTCTTCTTCTTCTTCTTCTTCTTCTTCTTCTTCTTCTTCTTCTTCTTCTTCTTCTTCTTCTTCTTCTACTACTACTACTACTACAAGTTTCAATCTGAAATTCAGTCAAAACCAAGTGTAATCTTTACCAAAACCCCTGAAAAATGATATATGAACTCCTAAACATATTCCGAATTATTTACAATAACACCCAATCCAAACAAATAATAATTTTTAAAAACCCAAATTTGAAAGCTTTCAAGCTTTTTAATGGCTATCAATGGTGAAAATATATGGAAGAACAGATTTTTTCAACTTTGAGTTGTTGAAACTCGAAAATTTGAATTGTTCGTTCTTTTTTTTTTGTTGAGAATTTGAATTGTAGTTCTGGAGAAAACTATGCAGATGAGAAATCTTATTTTCCTTTTTAAAAAATAAATTTAATATATAATCAATTAACACCAAGATTCTCTCCTTAATTTTAGCGCGTTTTTAGGGAATATTATGCTCTTTTAATGCCTAATAGTCGAATGATATATAAATTGTAGTTAAAGTATGGACTGGGTGGGTAATTAACAAACTATGCACATTTAAAACAATAACATTTCATATATGGTATAACAACAACAACAACAACAACCCAGTATAATCCCACTTAGTGGGGTCTGGGGAGGGTAGTGTGTACGCAGACCTTACCCCTACCCTAAGGTAGAGAGGCTGTTTCCAAATAGACCCCGGCATCCTTCCCTCCAAGAACTACCCACCTTGCTCTTGGGGAGACTCGAACTCACAACCTCTCGGTTGGAAGTGGGGGTTGCTTACCATCAGAGCAACCCCTCTTGTCATTTCATATATGGTATAGTTAGGAAAATATCTCAAAAGGGAAACTAGTTGAATATAATGGGCATATCCTTAACCGATTTAGATGTTGAGCAGAAACCCAATGATAGGGGATTTTCAGCCCACTTATACTTTTAGCCCACTCCAACATTTTCACACATCAATTTCACTAATTACCTGGACTGCTTGGACATCAAAAGTTAATTTAGTGCTTCAGTAATTACAATAATAACAATAACCCAGTAATTCCACTTAGTGAAGTCTGAGGAGTATAGTGTGTACGCAGACCTTACTCTTACCCTGAGTAAAGAGGCTGTTTCCAAATAGACCCTCGGCAACCTTCCCTCCAAGAACTTCCCACATTGCTCTTGGGGAGACTCGAACTCACAACCTCTTAGTTGGAAGTGAAGGTTGCTTATCATCAGAGCAACCCCTCTTGTCTCGGTGCTTCGGTAATTGAACCGCAATAATTACAAATATTAGTTTGGCTATATCGGTATTTGAAAATGTAAACTTCAATATTTGGAATACTGGTGTGAGAAATCTTTCAAAGGGTTTTCAATCATAATTCTTTTAATATTTTACATTTTTGTTTTCCAAATGACATTCATGTTTAAAAACTACTATAGCTTCCAAATACTCTTTTTAAATTTGAACTCCAGACAATTAATTTTTCAACTTCAAAATTAGATATTTTCCTAGCGCTTACTAAACACCCTCACTTGGAAGGCAAAGAAAAAGGGATAAAATTCAGAAATACCACTTTTCTGTCTTGCAACTGAGAAATAACCGATGTTATTGTCACGACCCTAATTCCGGTCGTGATGACGCTCAACCCTAAAGCTAGGCAAGCCTGACCATTTACACTCTTATCCCGAGCATAAAGCTCAAACCAATTACTTGAATATTATTATCAACAATAAAGCTAAATGCTTAACTGATAGATAGAAGCTAAACTGAATAATCTCTCAACGACCTGGGGTCACGAGTCTCGAGCCTCTAAAACAAACTGGATAACAATGTCTAAACAAGAATACACAAGTCTAGGAATACCTATATATATATATATATATATATATATATATATATATATATATATATATATATATATATATATATGAAATAGGAAGAGTAGCCAGGTCCTGCGAACATCAAGTAGCTACCTCAACAACTCTGATAAACTCTGGAAATAAAGACTGCTCAGCTAAGCCTCTGGTGCACACAGGGTGCAGGAAGTAGGGGTGAGTACTAAGTACTCAGTGAGTAATAAGCATATAAAATGTCCGAAGATAAGAAATCCACGAAATGCCATAAAGCAAAGCTAAAATTAACAGTCCGATATCCTACTACAAACCAGCAATAACATCTAATAACAGTTAGCACAAGTAAATAACAATGCATGAATGCAATGCAATGCACATGACACTACAGCGCGTAGCCCGATCTATTTAACGTCGACGACGCTCACTGGGGGTGTGTACAGCCGGAGGGGCTCATTCAGCCCAAGCGCAATATAATCATAACATTCGCCGCGGCATGCAGCCCGATCCATATTCAGTCATAATATTCGCTGAGGCGTGTAGCCCGATCCATATTCCGTCATAATATTCGCTGCGGCGTGAATCCCGATCCATACTCAGTCCATAATATGCATATTGTCACACCTCCCTTTTTACTACCCCGACACACTTAAATGCGTATAAATACACTTGTAGGGTATACCCCGACGCTCAATTACCCGAGACGGATAAAATAACGTAAGGGAGGGAGTTTTTCCAATTTAAGGACAATCGGTTCGGGATTTTATTAGAGATTAATCAGAGTCGCCACTTGGGAATGACAATGGTGTCCCAAGTCACCGGTTAATCCCGAATCCGAGGAATTTTGACTCTTATGAATGTCTGCGAAGCAGAGATCCGGATAAGGAACTCTGTTAACCCGGGAGAAGGTGTTAGGCACTCCCGGATTCCGTGGTTTTAGCACGGTCGCTCCACTGTCGTTCTTGACTTTTGTTTGACTCAATTATAAGTTTTAACAACATAATGTGTTTTTACGTTAAATATTATTTTTAGGAATTTGCGGTATTGCGAAAACACGCCTCGAGTCATACCGCAACCAGTACGCCTATGACTTTTGATGTATTTCGGCTTTACCGAGATTTGGATTTGAGTCGCACCAAGTGCACACTCGTTCGATGGAAAGTATATTAAAATCGTGCCCTAAATGATGTCTATCGGCTTTTAATTGTTTTGGGTAAGACTATGGAATTAGCTATATAGTCTTCCCGAGTCTAGTTATGTTAAACCATTACTAAATGGGGGCCCCGCTTATTTTAAATCGGGCGAGGCTCGTCCCAATTTAATCTATTAAAGTCCAATCCTACTTTGTGTGTACTACATTTGCTATATTGTTTTTGCCTTAATCGATTTCGTAACATCAAACATTCCAGGCCTGTCGCAATTTGTGTATTTTTGTGCGGCGAGGCTCATCTCACTTTTATTAACAATATAATTCTAAAATGACTACATTTCCTATTTTTTAGTTTTTATAAATAAATAAATCTCATAATTAATTTAGAAATTAAAAATGCAATACTTATCTTATTTATGACAAAAAAACTTAATGAAACAGATTTTAAAAAAAAAAATTCGAAATTGTTTTATTTATTATTTTATTATTATTATTATTATTTTATTATTTTGTTAAATACAAAATTTCACAACTTAATAATAAAAGAAGCTAATTTAGAAGAATATTAAAAACTTGAATAAATAAAAGAAAAACCAATAAAAATCATTTATTCAAAAACTATCAAAATTATAACAATTAAAGCTTATATGGTAAAAATCATTTTTTATTTCAAATTGTTCAAAACTAAGCTTATTTTTTAGAAAAACAGCAATTATAAATTGACTATAATTTTATTTAAATTCGTTTTTTATAAACTAAAAAAAATATATTTTATTTGTTATATTTAGATAAATGTTTAATAAAATAAACATTACTTAAATAAATATAAAAATAAAAGTGCAAAATCGACAACTAATATATATATATATATACAAACTAAACCAATTATCTTACAACTAACTTAAACTCAATTTTTTTAATTTTTTATTATTTTTGAATTAAACCCTTACTGTTAACTATTTACAACTATTTACCAAAATCAAAATCAATCTTAGTTATTTACACCTATATTTTGAGATGGTTAAACTTGAAAAGAAACAATTCTTGTGTTATTGAAAAATTCAAATCGTACCTAAATGCCTAATTTACGTAAAAATAATTAAAATTCACATTTTTATTGAATTTAACTACATGTTAACAACTTAATTTATTAAAGACAATATTAAAGAAGTTCTAATTAATTTGATTAACAAAAGAGTAATTCATTCTTCCTTTTATTTACTAAATGATTTGAACATTAATAAATAGATTCATAATTATACTATTTAATAACCATTTTTAGAAGTGAATTATTATTACTACAAGAAGGCTTAATTATTTAAAGTTATCACAAAAACTTATAGAATATTAATATGGAATTTATTAAAACATAATCTGTAAAAGAAGATAGAAATAGAAACTATTTAAAATTTCAACAAAATTCTCATCTTTCTCATATATTCATCTTATCATTTAAACATGATTAGATATGTACCTGATATTGGAAATAAAAGAAATCTCGGGGATCAACACAGCAAATAACAACACAGCAATATCACAGTAACAGCAGTACAATCAAGAATACCAGTATCCGGATTTAAACAATAAGAATCAACATCCCAGAATTGAGTTTCAAAATAAGACTTTGTAAAATAAAAACTAACACTCTTTTTTTTTTTTAGATTTTTTTTTCGTTTTTTTTTTGTTTTTTCTTTTGTTTTGTTTTTCTTTTGTTCACTATTTGGTAACACTCTTAAGATTTTTCAGATTTTTGCTCTCTAGAATTTTTCTCTTCTTCATCCCCTCCTCCTTTTGAAATGAAATCTGATTCTTCTTATATAAGTAAGACATCTTCCTTTAATTAAAAAACAAACATACCACTATAAATTTAAAAGTAAAAGATTCCACTTTCTTGAACCCCACAATCCACTACTTTATTTTAATTATACTTTAAATCTCACTCGTTATTTTTGTTCCCCACTATGCTTATTTTATTAATACTTTAGCTACCACTATAAAATATTTTGTCTTCTACTCTAATTTAACAATAATTAAATAACTAATGGACAAAATAACTTTAATGCAAATAATTGACTATAATTTAATGACTAAAATAACCCCAAAATTATTGAAATTTACTACTATACCCTTATCAGCTATAACCAATTCACCTAAATCAAACAACCAAAATATAGCAAATTAAATCAATTCTTAAACAATTTTAACAACAATCCTAACAACATGATGAACAACCAAGAACAACAATATTTTTAAATAACACAACATTTTCAGATTTATCAACAATAATAAACAAGTAACTTCAAATCACTTAAACTTAACATATCAAACAAACTATTTTAATTCTGCAATAAAAATCCGAATTTAGAATTAAGCAAAATAATGAACCAAAATTAGTCTACTAAATTCAATAATCATCTAATATTCAAATTAAATCTACCAACATTACAACCAAAATTTAAGATGCAAAAATGATTGACTATAAAATTTCTATATTAACAACTTAACAAAACACATGATTAAAGTATAAAAATGAAAAAATAATCAAAAACATGATGAACAACAAAAAAGAAACAAAATCAACCATATACTTATCTAAATCCGAAAATATACATATATATATATATATATATATATATATATATATATATATATATATATTTATCCGAAAAATAAAGATAAATAACTAAAAAAAAAATCTGTCAAAAAATGAAAATAATAACAATAATAATAATAAAACGAAATATATATATATATATACATATATACTACCCGAAAAGTAAAAGTATATATATATATATATATATATATATATATATATATATATATATATATATATATATATTCTGGCCGAAAAAAAAAATAATAATAATAAAAAACGAAATATATATATATATACATACTGTCCGAGAAACAAAAATATATTTACATACATATAATATAATCATATATACATATATATACATAATATATACATAAAGTATACATATATATACATAGTATATACATTCGCCGGAAAAAATAAAAATAAAAAGAAAGAAAAGGAAGATGATGTTGCTGCTACTGGTCGTCGAAACTTGGAGCTCAACGACATGGGGGAAGGTTGGTGATGGTTGGTCACGGTGAGGGACGGCCGAGGTTGTTTGGACGATGGTGTAGGGTTTTTCCGATGGGGATAGAGAGGTGGTTATGGAGGTTTTAATGTTTGTTTGAGATGGTGATGGTGATGGTGTAGGGGCTGCTCGTATGATGAAGCTGGATGGGAAGCCATGGATGGGAGGGGTGAGGTGAAGAAGAAGAAGGAACAAGAAAGAATACTAAGGTGGAGGCTAGGTCTAGGGTTTTTAGTCTTTGTTTTTGGGTAGTGTAAAAAATGAAGATAAAAAAAAATAAGGGGTAGGATTTGTTTGGTCAGATTTGGGGGGGTTTAGATTGGGCTTGGGGTTTTGGGTTGGGTAGAATTGATTTGGGCTTGGGGTTACTTAAAAAAAATTGGCCCAATTTCGAATTTCCTTCTATTTTTGTTCTTTTTTTATTATTAATTAATAAAAGAAATGCTAAGATTAAATTACAAAAACCAAAATTATCTTAAAATACTAATTAACTCCCAATAATAATTATCACACAAAATTAAATATTAATTAAAATAAAATTGCATAATTTGGACTTTAAATGCTAAAAATGCAAAAAATACATATTTTTTTGTGATTTTTCATTTTCGTAAAACAAACTTAATTATTCTTAATTGTAAACTTGAATTTTATATACAAATTCAACATATTTTTTATATTTTATTTATTTAAACAAATAAATATGCACAGATAAATGCAAACAATTCAAGAAAAATAACACAAAATTCACAAATATTGCAAACAACACAAAACTCTTTTACTTTGAATTTTTGGGAGTAATTCTCATATAGGACAAAAATCACGTGCTCACAGCTGCCCCTCTTTGCGCGTAAACACGAAGAGTTTCTGTGCAAAGACAAGTGAGCGGATACGAGCGATTTTTGCCCGTTTGAGCACTCCGTGAGAAGCATTTTTTTATTTTTTTATTTTTTTCAAATTTTTTTTTTTTTTTTTTTGACCGAACCTTTGCTTCAAAAGGTTTCCTACATATCCCTGGCTAAAAGGGAATCAGGTCAATGTAGTTCGGAAAATTTTGGTAGCTGGGACTACCAATGAAACTGTGATTTTTGCTGTTACTGTTGCTGCTGTTGCGGTTACTGCTTGCTGACCTCCTTATTACACCGGGGGGAATGTAAAATGAAGAAGTTATTCTAAGCTATGATTCTACAATTACAATTATTCCTATCCTAGCTTTTGTTTGCTTCTCCTTGTCTCTTTTTCTTTGATTTTTTTAGATGCTCACTCTCCCTTTTTTGTTGATTTTCTTTCTTGTTTTCCTCTTCTTCTTTTTTTTTTGATTTTCAATGGTACTTCTTGCCCTCGAGCTGAACCTCGCTCAAAACAAAAACAACAAACTACTTTTTTTTTCTTTTTCTCGCTCCAGTGTGGGCTTTTAGCTATATAAACCATGATGTGCGTAAATATATTCCCGTATTTGAAGGTGGGCGCCTAACGTAAATTAAACGTGCAATGCAAATGCGAAATATATTCCCGTATTTGAAGGTGGGCACCGAAGTGAAATTAAACGTGCAATGCGATGCGGAAAAGTATTCCCGTATTCGAAGGTGGGCACCTAACAAAAATTAAACGTGCAATGCGATGCGGAAAATTATTCCCGTATTTGAAGGTGGGCACCTAACGGAATTTAGACGTGCAATGCGATGCAGAGAAAAGTATTCCCGTATTCGAAGGTGGGCACCTAACGGAATTTAAACGTGCAATGCGATGCGGAAAAATATTCCCGTATTCGAAGGTGGGCACCTAACGGAATTTAAACGTGCAATGCGATGCAGAAAAGTATTCCCGTATTTGAAGGTGGGCGCCTAACAGAAATTAAACGTGCAATGCGAATGCGAAAAATATTCCCGTATTAGAAGGTGGGCGCCTAACGGAATTTAAACGTGCAATGCGAATGCAGAAAATATTCCCGTATTTGAAGGTGGGCGCCTAACGTAAATTAAACGTGCAATGCGAATGCGGAAAATATTCCCGTATTAGAAGGTGGGCGCCTAACGAATTTAAACGTGCAATGCGAATGCGGAAAATATTCCCGTATTTGAAGGTGGGCGCCTAACGGAATTTAAACGTGCAATGCGATGCAGAAAATATTTCCGTATTTGAAGGTGGGCGCCTAACAGAAATTAAACGTGCAATGCGATGCGGAAAATATTCCCGTATTTGAAGGTGGGCGCCTAACAGAAATGAAACGTGCAATGCGATGCAGAAAATATTCCCGTATTTGAAGGTGGGCGCCTAACTGAATTTAAACGTGCAATGCGAATGCAGAAAATATTCCCGTATTTGAAGGTGGGCGCCTAACAGAAATTTAAACGTGCAATGCGAATGCAGAAAATATTCCCGTATTTGAAGGTGGGCGCCTAACGGAAATTTAAACGTGCAATGCGAATGCAGAAAATATTCCCGTATTTGAAGGTGGGCGCCCAATAGAATTTAAACGTGCAATGCGAATGCAGAAAATATTCCCGTATTTGAAGGTGGGCGCCTAACGTGCAATGCGAATGCAGAAAATATTCCCGTATTTGAAGGTGGGCGCCTAACAGAATTTAAACGTGCAATGCAAAAAATATTTCCTCAGCCTGAGGACTGGGGAGCAGATTCTAAAAGATGTTACCTTCCTCTTTTTGGTATTTTCTTTTTACCAACTTATCTCTTGCCTGTGAATTTCTCCACTTATTCGGCAGACTTTCTCTTTTTGGTATTTTAAATTTTCCACATTGGTCACGTTCACTTTAAAGTGATTAGTGACAACTTGTTCCTGCATTGCGATGCAAAAAAATATTCCCGTATTCGAAGGTGGGCACCTAACAGAAATTAAACGTGCAATGCGAATGCAGAAAATATTCCCGTATTTGAAGGTGGGCGCCTAACAGAAATTTAAACGTGCAATGCGAATGCGGAAAATATTCCCGTATTTGAAGGTGGGCGCCTAACAGAAATTAAACGTGCAATGCGAATGCAGAAAAGTATTCCCGTATTTGAAGGTGGGCGCCTAACCGAATTTAAACGTGCAATGCGATGCGGAAAAATATTCCCGTATTTGAAGGTGGGCGCCTAACGGAATTTAAACGTGCAATGCGAATGCGGAAAATATTCCCGTATTTGAAGGTGGGCGCCTAACAGTGAAATGAAACGTGCAATGCGAATGCAGAAAAGTATTCCCGTATTTGAAGGTGGGCGCCTAACGTAATTTAAACGTGCAATGCGATGCAAAAAAAATATTCCCGTATTCGAAGGTGGGCACCTAACGGAAATTAAACGTGCAATGCGAATGCGGAAAATATTCCCGTATTTGAAGGTGGGCGCCTTACATAAATTTAAACGTGCAATGCGAATGCAGAAAATATTCCCGTATTTGAAGGTGGGCGCCTAACGTAAATGAAACGTGCAATGCGAATGCAGAAAAGTATTCCCGTATTTGAAGGTGGGCGCCTAACGAATTTAAACGTGCAATGCGATGCGGAAAAGTATTCCCGTATTTGAAGGTGGGCGCCTAACCGAATTTAAACGTGCAATGCGATGCGGAAAATATTCCCGTATTTGAAGGTGGGCGCCTAACTAATTTAAACGTGCAATGCGAATGCGAAAATATTCCCGTATTTGAAGGTGGGCGCCTAACGAAATTTAAACGTGCAATGCGAATGCAGAAAAATATTCCCGTATTTGAAGGTGGGCGCCTAACGGAATTTAAACGTGCAATGCGAATGCAGAAAATATTCCCGTATTTGAAGGTGGGCGCCTAACGAAATTTAAACGTGCAATGCGAATGCAGAAAATATTCCCGTATTTGAAGGTGGGCGCCTAACGAAATTTAAACGTGCAATGCGAATGCAGAAAATATTCCCGTATTTGAAGGTGGGCGCCTAACATAAATTTAAACGTGCAATGCGAATGCAGAAAATATTCCCGTATTTGAAGGTGGGCGCCTAACGAAATTTAAACGTGCAATGCGAATGCAGAAAATATTCCCGTATTTGAAGGTGGGCGCCTAACAGAAAAACGTGCAATGCGATGCAGAAAAATATTCCCGTATTTGAAGGTGGGCGCCTAACGGAATTTAAACGTGCAATGCGATGCAGAAAAATATTCCCGTATTTGAAGGTGGGCGCCTAACAGAAATTTAAACGTGCAATGCGAATGCGGAAAATATTCCCGTATTTGAAGGTGGGCGCCTAACAGAATTTAAACGTGCAATGCGATGCAGAAAATATTCCCGTATTTGAAGGTGGGCGCCTAACGGAATTTAAACGTGCAATGCGATGCAGAAAATATTCCCGTATTTGAAGGTGGGCGCCTAACGAATTTAAACGTGCAATGCGAATGCAGAAAATATTCCCGTATTTGAAGGTGGGCGCCTAACGGAATTTAAACGTGCAATGCGAATGCATTCCCTCAGCCTGAGGACCGGGGAGTGGATTTTAAAAGATGTTACCTTCCTCTTTTTGGTATTTTCTTTTACCAACTTATCTCTCGCCTGTGAATTTCTCCACTTATTCGGCAGACTTTCTCTTTTTGGTATTTTAAATTTTCCACATTGGTCACATTCACTTTAAAGTGATTAGTGACAATTTGTTCTTATCTGGGTATTTGCTGGCTGATTCCGCTGACCATGCCATGTATTTAAACTCTGACCCAGTTCGTTCCAATCATTATTCAGACTCTGAATTGCCTTTAACCCAAACCGATACTCTCTTTTGTTGCTTTTTTCTCTTTTCTGATAGTCCCCATGATCGCCTTACGGTGCCTCGAAAGGTTTTCACCAATAAGACTCTCTCATTTATTCTCTCAACCTCACAATCGTCTCACAGTGCCGATTAAGGTTTTCACAAATGAGACTCTCTCATTTTATTTCTCTCAACCTCACAATCGTCTCACGGTGCCGGCTAAGGTTTTCACCGATGAGACTCTCTCATTTTTTATATTTTCTTTTTTTTCATTTTTTTCCTTTTGTATTTTGTTTTCTGTACCACGGGTATTATCCGACGCTTCGCTCCTCCTTCGTTGTATTTGTTATCATTTCAAAATTGATCAGAAGGTCTTTCTTTGGACCGTAACGTGGCTTTTGGGTGGGTTAAGAAAGAAAGATATAAAGGCTCAAAATTTCAACGAGGGTTAAAAATATTTACAACTCTCGGAATTATTAAACATAACTTCCTGCCCCAGTTTCAATATGTGGGGAATTTTTGGATTTTTTCTTTATTGTGACTGAACCTCAGAGAGGCTGCCTACGTACCCTTTCGGGATCAAGTCAGACGTAGTTCATCCAACTTTATAAGTTAGATGGATTTCTTTTTTTGACTTTTTTCCCGATTTTTTGTCTTTTTCTTTTTTCTTTTTTTTTCATTTTTTCATTTTTTCATTTTTTTTTTCATTTTCATTTTTTTTTATCATATTTTTTTTTATTTTTCCATCATTTCATTTTTCATTCTGGCAATTTCGATTTTATTGCACTAGAGCGATTCCGAGAGAGGGATATGAAAGAATTCATTCATTAAGGCTCAAAGGGGTTAACAATGGATAAAGTGTTTGGATAGAGAATAAAATGCCTTCGTCGTTTCAATTCCAAAATCACAACAAAATACAAAACATATAATTGAAAAGGAATCATACATAGTATCTTTTGACCGCATCTGAATTGATAGCAGTCTCTACGCACTTTCCTTCAACATCAGTTAAATATAATGCTCCATTGGACAACACCCGTGATACCACGAACGGTCCCTGCCAATTCGGCGCAAACTTTCTTTTTGCCTCTGCCCAATGTGGTAAAATACGCATCGCAACCAAAATGAGCCTATGCCTATTGGAAGCTGTTGGCTCTATCGGACCAATAACATTTATGCCCCTGTTTCAAAGCAAAGAAAAATATGTTAGTTTAAATGCGGTGGTTGGTTGTGGCCTTGAACTTTGATGGCGACCGCTTTCCACCCGAGCGCCTTGCTTGCTCACCGACTATCCATTTTCACTTCTTCTTTGTTCAAAATCAAACTCTCTTTAGGTATGTATATTGTTCCTTTCTTGACGGATCCCATAAACTTCGATCTCGATTCCTTTGATGACTCCACTTGACAGCCTTTGGTCTTCCTCTTGTTAGAAGACATACCCCTTCTCTGTTCGAACCCCGTACTTCCATTTGCTATATTTTCCCTGAGTTGGCACCTTGCCGACCCTTGTGTCTTGCATGATCCTCATTGCACATGTTGCTCTTGTGGGCTTAAATCACCGGCCTTGTCATTCCTGACCTACGACGATTGTCGTGTTGGCTAAATCCCATCTTGTGCAATTGGAAAACTT
Source organism: Nicotiana noctiflora (assembly GCA_032618575.1). NCBI lineage: Eukaryota > Viridiplantae > Streptophyta > Magnoliopsida > Solanales > Solanaceae > Nicotiana > Nicotiana noctiflora. The sequence goes on from JASVEL010013022.1 coordinate 27,001, forward strand.
GGTGGCAAATTTTGAAATCATTTCTATACTTGTTATGACCCGACTGACTCGATAAGAAGGAGAACAAAGTGTGAAGAATAAAGAGAAAGGAAAATACAATTCCTAACAAGAAACCTACAGACGAATGACCCAACGGATTTTGAATACCGACTCTAGCGACCTTGACACGCACTTTTGGCCTTCTCCGTATAGCAAAGTTGATGTTCAACTCTTGTTGCAAAGTTCTGCTGTGAAACCGGTCTTTACTACTTCATTTTTTTGATCTGATCCTTAGTCGACTTGCAGCGCCCGTAGGGTTTTCGCCAACAAGCCTCTCTCATTTGATCATCCTTTCTTTCAACTCACCGTCGCCTTACGGTGCCCGTGCGGGTTTTCACCGATAAGACTCTCTCATTTTGACTTCTCTCATCTTGGAGTCTCGCGGTGGTTTGAGTTCTTCATTCTCCTTTGTTCGGACTGGAGTGTTGCCCCTGATGTGATTGACCTTTGTTCGCTTGACTCGGCATTTCTTGAAGATTGATCGGAAGGTCTTCCTTTGGACTATAATGTAGACTTTTGGTTGGGATAAAGGCTCAAAATATTTCATCGTAGGATAAAATTACAACTTTTCGGAATCTTTATTCTTTCAACAACCATAACTTCTGCCCCAGTTTTCTTCTTGGGGGATTTTTTTTTAGATTTTCGGATTTTTCATTTATTGTGACTGAACCTCAGTGAGGCTGCCTACGTACCCTTTCGGGATCAAGTCAGACGTAGTTCAGATCATAAGATCGCTTCCTTGTTGCGATTTGACTTCTCCCGATTTTTTTTTTTTCTTTTCTTTTTTTTTTCTTTTTCTTCTTTTTTTTTTCATTTGATTTATCCGCCCAATCCTCAATTTTTGTTGTCGATTCCAAAAGAGGGATATGAAAGAAAATATAATAAGGCTCGAACGGATAACAATGGATAAAGTGTTTGGATAGCCGAATAAAATGCCTTCGTCATTCCAATCTTCGAGACCTACCAAGTACAAACTACACATTTAAATACCTTTCGACCGATTCACATATTCGCCTTCGGTATTTGACGATTCTCAGTGCCATTGGGCAACGATCTCGATACCACGAATGGTTCCTTAGCTTTGGGGTATTTTTGCCTTTGGCTTTAAGTTGATGATGCATTTCCAAGGCATTTTCTTTATGTTACGTTTTCCCCAATGTTCACTTGATTTCGGCTTCACAGTATTCCAATATGTTTTTATTTCTTCCGAGTATCATTACATCTTCAATATTGTTTCATTGACTTTTAAAAACCAGGCTTAGAATTATGTGCATGTCATGTTGCTAAAGTCAGTATGAGAAGAAATGCAAAGTGATCAGAAATGGACTGACTAGGAATGATGGGAAACAAAGAGTTGTACTAAACTAATGGGTTGAAACAACAAGGTGGACAACGAAACGAACAGACTAGACTAGAATTACAAACCTAGACAGCACTAAACAAATTTATTACTAAACAAAGCAAAGTGGAAAGATAGAAGGGTTTTGACTCTCAAGACAACGTCCGGATTACAACCCTAAAATAACCCGGGCAAAAGAGATGACACCAAAATATACCACCAAAACTCCAAGAGACGGAGCGCCTTTCCAATTGACAAGCATGGCATCCTAGCCACTTCTTGCGTGTTTTTCAGCCGTTGCTCTAATCTCTGCAATCTTTGGGCCATTTCTTCCTGTACCTTCTTTCGGGTAGGCTTCTCAATGTTTGAGTATGAGTGGTACTCGGGAGAGTGGTACTGTCCTTGATGTATATCAAACTGTGACTCTTGAGAAGGCTGTCCTTGGCCATTGGCTCATGCTTGACGCATTTTGGTCATTTGTTGTTTCAATGTTCTGTTTTCCTCAACCACAATAGGCCCTTGTTGAACTTTCCGACCAACACTCGTAACAACTTCGATGTCGGTTATCATTTTCCTTGGATCTTGTTTACCACAACCAACCACCTCAACTTTCTGGAAATTGACAAAACTAAACTATCATGTTAGCGTTAAGGTATTCCGCTTATTGATTTCTCTTTTTTTTTTTCTGCTATTTTTTCTTCTTTTTTTTTTCTTTTTGTGGTTTTTCCTTTTTCTCTTTTTTTTTTCTTTTGTAGTTTTTCATTTTTTTTCTCTTTGGTTATGGATATGGTCGAATCCTATGTGGATTGCCTACGTATCATGACCCCGCATGAATCGGACCGAGCGTAGTTCTTGCAAATTAATGCAAGAATAAAGAGATACTTATTTGATTTTTTTTTTTTTGATTTTGATTTTTTTTTCTTTTTCTTTGAAGGAAAATTTTAGAAGCCGACTCCAACTACAAACTTATGTAGGAGATTTCTACAAGAATAAGAATATTTTTTGTGTCAATTACGACTATTTCTAAAAAAATTGGCCACATAATGGCTTATTTGACAAAATGACTATTTTTGCAAAATTTATTTAAGAAAGATAAAACTGAAATTTTTTTTATCCTGTGGCTCATGGGGCATCGTTCGGCATCACCATAAACCAACACAAGACTATTTTTCATAAATTGGCCATATAATGGCTTATTTAGACAAAGTGGCTCTTTTTGCAAAATTTTATTTAAGAAGATGCAAATTCAAAATTTTTATCGTGGGGCCTATGGGGCATCGTTCAGCACCGACACAGGCCAACACAAGATTGAGGAAGGTTAAAAATGCAAAAATGTGGCTATTTCAGCAAAATTTCGGCCATGTAATGGCTTATTTGATAAAATGGATATTTTTTAAAAGTTGAGCAATAACTCAAACTTAATTTTGCGGATACAGCCTTTCGATATTTCCGCGAGGGAACATTTCTAGGCTGTGTCCAAAATTATTTACAAACGACTCAAAGTTGCTATTCTTGCAAAAACAGCCTTCCGGCGTCTTTTGAGGGACATTCGACTTAGTTTAAGCAAGAATAGCATCACCCGACTTATTTATAACAAAATCAAAAATTTGATATTTTTTGGTTATTTTTGCAAACGGGGTGTGAACCCGGACTTGATTTTGCGGCTATGGCCTTGCAACATTTCCACATGGAATATTTCAAGGTTGTACCCGCAAATTATTAAAAACGTTTCAAAGTGGCTATTTTTGCAAAAACAACCTTCCGGCGTCCTTTCGGAACATTCGGCTATTTGCAAAAATAGCATCGCTTTGATTTTATTGATAAAATTAAACACACATTTTTTTTGATTTTTTAAAGGGGTGGTTGGACCCGATGAGGGTTGCCTACGTATCCCACCTAATGGCGAGAATCAAACCTGCGTAGTTCGGTCAGATTAATTGACCAATTTATTTCAAAAAATGTTCCACCTATTTTTTGCAAATTTTCAAATTTTCCGGATACCTATTTTCTATAAATCATTATTTTCCTCTCTTTCCTCTTTTTTTCTTTTCAACAATTTTTCCAATCTCGGGATTTTCGCCGGTCCGCATAACGATCAAGGACAATAAAATGCAACACATAGCATGCTCGGTCTTTTCAATACCGGGTCACCTGTCCCAGACGGACCCAACCCCCGTGTTGAGTCCCCTAAGTCAAATATGATGCAAATAATCGTCCTAGACCTATGTTCAAAATCTTATGGTTTCATGGATTGCTAGACCGTGTACCCGAGCGGACAACTCGAATCGAGGAGGGGGCTACGTACCGGTGACCCGCGGAGTCAATCGGCTTTGTAACTTATCCGGCCTCTGTTTTCTTAATTTAAGGTGACTTTAACAGAAAGGGGAGTCTCAACCAGTAAGCACATCCCCGGGGAAGAAGAGAGAAAGGTTTTCGGTACAGTTATATATACAATTCACATAATATCAAAAGCGATAAAACACATAGCATGTTATTCAAATCACATAATGAAGTCAAACAAAAACGCAAACGGCAGTTCTAAGGAGCTCGAGTTCTTAAACCCTGAAACCGAAATTCAGGGTTGGATTCCCCAGCAGAGTCGCCAGAGCTGTCACACCTCCCTTTTTACTACCCCGACACACTTAAATGCGTATAAATACACTTGTAGGGTATACCCCGACGCTCAATTACCCGAGACGGATAAAATAACGTAAGGGAGGGAGTTTTTCCAATTTAAGGACAATCGGTTCGGGATTTTATTAGAGATTAATCAGAGTCGCCACTTGGGAATGACAATGGTGTCCCAAGTCACCGGTTAATCCCGAATCCGAGGAATTTTGACTCTTATGAATGTCCGCGAAGCAGAGGTCCGGATAAGGAACTCTGTTAACCCGGGAGAAGGTGTTAGGCACTCCCGGATTCCGTGGTTTTAGCACGGTCGCTCCACTGTCGTTCTTGACTTTTGTTTGACTCAATTATAAGTTTTAACAACATAATGTGTTTTTACGTTAAATATTATTTTTAGGAATTTGCGGTATTGCGAAAACACGCCTCGAGTCATACCGCAACCAGTACGCCTATGACTTTTGATGTATTTCGGCTTTACCGAGATTTGGATTTGAGTCGCACCAAGTGCACACTCGTTCGATGGAAAGTATATTAAAATCGTGCCCTAAATGATGTCTATCGGCTTTTAATTGTTTTGGGTAAGACTATGGAATTAGCTATATAGTCTTCCCGAGTCTAGTTATGTTAAACCATTACTAAATGGGGGCCCCGCTTATTTTAAATCGGGCGAGGCTCGTCCCAATTTAATCTATTAAAGTCCAATCCTACTTTGTGTGTACTACATTTGCTATATTGTTTTTGCCTTAATCGATTTCGTAACATCAAACATTCCAGGCCTGTCGCAATTTGTGTATTTTTGTGCGGCGAGGCTCATCTCACTTTTATTAACAATATAATTCTAAAATGACTACATTTCCTATTTTTTAGTTTTTATAAATAAATAAATCTCATAATTAATTTAGAAATTAAAAATGCAATACTTATCTTATTTATGACAAAAAAACTTAATGAAACAGATTTTTAAAAAAAAATCGAAATTGTTTTATTTATTATTTTATTATTATTATTATTATTTTATTATTTTGTTAAATACAAAATTTCACAACTTAATAATAAAAGAAGCTAATTTAGAAGAATATTAAAAACTTGAATAAATAAAAGAAAAACCAATAAAAATCATTTATTCAAAAACTATCAAAATTATAACAATTAAAGCTTATATGGTAAAAATCATTTTTTATTTCAAATTGTTCAAAACTAAGCTTATTTTTTTAGAAAAACAGCAATTATAAATTGACTATAATTTTATTTAAATTCGTTTTTTATAAACTAAAAAAAATATATTTTATTTGTTATATTTAGATAAATGTTTAATAAAATAAACATTACTTAAATAAATATAAAAATAAAAGTGCAAAATCGACAACTAATATATATATATATATACAAACTAAACCAATTATCTTACAACTAACTTAAACTCAATTTTTTTAATTTTTTATTATTTTTGAATTAAACCCTTACTGTTAACTATTTACAACTATTTACCAAAATCAAAATCAATCTTAGTTATTTACACCTATATTTTGAGATGGTTAAACTTGAAAAGAAACAATTCTTGTGTTATTGAAAAATTCAAATCGTACCTAAATGCCTAATTTACGTAAAAATAATTAAAATTCACATTTTTATTGAATTTAACTACATGTTAACAACTTAATTTATTAAAGACAATATTAAAGAAGTTCTAATTAATTTGATTAACAAAAGAGTAATTCATTCTTCCTTTTATTTACTAAATGATTTGAACATTAATAAATAGATTCATAATTATACTATTTAATAACCATTTTTAGAAGTGAATTATTATTACTACAAGAAGGCTTAATTATTTAAAGTTATCACAAAAACTTATAGAATATTAATATGGAATTTATTAAAACATAATCTGTAAAAGAAGATAGAAATAGAAACTATTTAAAATTTCAACAAAATTCTCATCTTTCTCATATATTCATCTTATCATTTAAACATGATTAGATATGTACCTGATATTGGAAATAAAAGAAATCCCGGTGATCAACACAACAAATAACAACACAGCAATATCACAGCAACAGCAGTACAATCAAGAATACCAGTATCCGGATTTAAGCAATAAGAATCAACATCCCAGAATTGAGTTTCAAAATAAGACTTTGTAAAATAAAAACTAACACTCTTTTTTTTTTTAGATTTTTTTTTTCGTTTTTTTTTGTTTTTTCTTTTGTTTTGTTTTTCTTTTGTTCACTATTTGGTAACACTCTTAAGATTTTTCAGATTTTTGCTCTCTAGAATTTTTCTCTTCTTCATCCCTTCCTCCTTTTGAAATGAAATCTGATTCTTCTTATATAAGTAAGACATCTTCCTTTAATTAAAAAACAAACATACCACTATAAATTTAAAAGTAAAAGATTCCACTTTCTTGAACCCCACAATCCACTACTTTATTTTAATTATACTTTAAATCCCACTCATTATGTTTTGTTCCCCACTATGCTTATTTTATTAATACTTTAGCTACCACTATAAAATATTTTGTCTTCTACTCTAATTTAACAATAATTAAATAACTAATGGACAAAATAACTTTAATGCAAATAATTGACTATAATTTAATGACTAAAATAACCCCAAAATTATTGAAATTTACTACTATACCCTTATCAGCTATAACCAATTCACCTAAATCAAACAACCAAAATATAGCAAATTAAATCAATTCTTAAACAATTTTAACAACAATCCTAACAACATGATGAACAACCAAGAACAACAATATTTTTAAATAACACAACATTTTCAGATTTATCAACAATAATAAACAAGTAACTTCAAATCACTTAAACTTAACATATCAAACAAACTATTTTAATTCTGCAATAAAAATCCGAATTTAGAATTAAGCAAAATAATGAACCAAAATTAGTCTACTAAATTCAATAATCATCTAATATTCAAATTAAATCTACCAACATTACAACCAAAATTTAAGATGCAAAAATGATTGACTATAAAATTTCTATATTAACAACTTAACAAAACACATGATTAAAGTATAAAAATGAAAAAATAATCAAAAACATGATGAACAACAAAAAAGAAACAAAATCAACCATATACTTATCTAAATCCGAAAATATACATATATATATATATATATATATATATATATATATATATATATATATATATTTATCCGAAAAATAAAGATAAATAACTAAAAAAAAAAATCTGTCAAAAAATGAAAATAATAACAATAATAATAATAAAACGAAATATATATATATATATATATACATATATACTACCCGAAAAGTAAAAGTATATATATATATATATATATATATATATATATATATATATATATTCTGGCCGAAAAAAAAATAATAATAATAAAAAACGAAATATATATATATATACATACTGTCCGAGAAACAAAAATATATTTACATACATATAATATAATCATATATACATATATATACATAATATATACATAAAGTATACATATATATACATAGTATATACATTCGCCGGAAAAAATAAAAATAAAAAGAAAGAAAAGGAAGATGATGTTGCTGCTACTGGTCGTCGAAACTTGGAGCTCAACGACATGGGGGAAGGTTGGTGATGGTTGGTCACGGTGAGGGACGGCCGAGGTTGTTTGGACGATGGTGTAGGGTTTTTCCGGTGGGGATAGAGAGGTGGTTATGGAGGTTTTAATGTTTGTTTGAGATGGTGATGGTGATGGTGTAGGGGCTGCTCGTATGATGAAGCTGGATGGGAAGCCATGGATGGGAGGGGTGAGGTGAAGAAGAAGAAGGAACAAGAAAGAATACTAAGGTGGAGGCTAGGTCTAGGGTTTTTAGTCTTTGTTTTTGGGTAGTGTAAAAAATGAAGATAAAAAAAAATAAGGGGTAGGATTTGTTTGGTCAGATTTGGGGGGGTTTAGATTGGGCTTGGGGTTTTGGGTTGGGTAGAATTGATTTGGGCTTGGGGTTACTTAAAAAAAATTGGCCCAATTTCGAATTTCCTTCTATTTTTGTTCTTTTTTTATTATTAATTAATAAAAGAAATGCTAAGATTAAATTACAAAAACCAAAATTATCTTAAAATACTAATTAACTCCCAATAATAATTATCACACAAAATTAAATATTAATTAAAATAAAATTGCATAATTTGGACTTTAAATGCTAAAAATGCAAAAAATACATATTTTTTTGTGATTTTTCATTTTCGTAAAACAAACTTAATTATTCTTAATTGTAAACTTGAATTTTATATACAAATTCAACATATTTTTTATATTTTATTTATTTAAACAAATAAATATGCACAGATAAATGCAAACAATTCAAGAAAAATAACACAAAATTCACAAATATTGCAAACAACACAAAACTCTTTTACTTTGAATTTTTGGGAGTAATTCTCATATAGGACAAAAATCACGTGCTCACACATATGAGTCACATAACAGTTTCAATTTATTTTTCTCAATTTTCAATTCATTAAAAAGAATATACTTTAGTTATTTACTTACACGAAAAGTGACTTAGCCGTTCATAACAATGATTAACCCAGGACTGTGATCAATGAATTTACAAATTATGATATCACAATAATATGCATCCTCTAAGGATGCTACAGGTCAGCACAAGACCCCAAACATAGCAATAAGCCCAGATATATTCAATAGAGGGTGCGTATCAATCGCCAACATGGAATTATTCTTGTTCGGGATGGACCAAGTCACAATCCCCAGTCATAACAATCCCGCACCTGCCATGGGGTGCGAGTCACGCCCTAAATAGCGTCACAATGTGATAAGCCGGCGTTTCAAACCCTCAGACAATCATATACACCAACTACTCGCCTCTAACCGACCGTAGACTGGTCCGCAATGCCTTTTTCTTTCGTATCAACCTCCTCGCGCGTTGAATCTAGTCAAAATCACATCGAATACATAAATATGGGTCAAAGAAATATAACCCAATAAAAAATACTCGAAAAGTACTAAATTGACGAAGTTGATAAAACCAGAGCCCCGGACCCACTTCTCGAAAAATTCTAAAATTCATACCAACCGATTCCTCGTCTTGCCATGAGTTCGTACATATAAAGTTTATCAAAATTTGAGTCCGTTTGACCCCTCAAATTCCAACTTTATACTTTCTTAGATATCAAGCCCTAACTTCCATTTTTACCCCCTAAATCCTTGGTTTTTCAGTGTTTAATCTATATTTTTACATCATAACAACATAACCCAAGTCTAAGAACTCTTACCTGATGAAATCCCTCGAATTCTCTTTTAAAAATCGTCTCAGAAGCTTCTTCTCATTCTAAAATTGGAAGTAAAATTGACATGCTCATTATAGGTATATTGTTCACGCGTTTTACTGCTCCTAATGGAGTCCTTGTGAAATTATAATGAATTTAGGCTTTTGAATCAATCAATTTGACCTTATAATGAAGAAGATATGTAGGTTTTAAGATTTGTAAATAGTGCAAGTTTTTAATACGCCGTCAGGGGCAATTTCATCATTAACCTGAAAATCTGGGCAACCTTAGTAAATGGCCATAAAATCCTCATACGACGTCCAAATTCGATGATTCTTTTTGCTACGGGTCCGTAATTATGATCTAATGCTTCATTCAAAACAGTAATCGGAGCTCGTTTGTTCAATATGGTACCCCTTTATGTCCAAAGATATGACGTTGGAACATCAAATAAGAGCCTGATCACAACCCGAAACACACCCGAGGCCCCCGAGACCTCAACCAAAGGCACCAACATATCCCAAAACATCATTCAAACTTTTTCCAATCATCAAAACACACATAATAACACTAAAATCACCAATTCACATCGGATTCAAGCCTAAGTTCTTTAAAAACTTCCGAAACACTCATTCGATCAAAAACCCAACCAAACCACGTCCGAATGACCTGAAATTTTGCATACACATCACAAATCACATATCAAATAAAGCAACTCTCGAATTTCATTTCAACCCTCGGATCAAAATCTCACCTATCAATCGAAATTCGCTAAAATTCAAACTTAGCCAATTCAAGTCTAATTCTACACCGGACCTCCAAATTCAACTCTGATTGTGCTCCTAAGTCAAAAATCATCCCCCGAAACTAGCCAAATTATAGGAAATCCATTCCGAGCCTTCTAAATCGTAAATCAATATTCGGTTGACTTTTTCAAACTGACCTTCTCATAAAGAGACTAATTGTTTCATTTCTAACCGAACTCTATCCGAATTACTTCAAATTCTCCAAACACATGTAATGAAACATATAGAAGCATAAAATGGGGAAAATGGGGTGGTAACTCATATGACGACGGGTCAAGTCGTTACAGTTATGAAGTTTCAAATTTTACCGGCGAAACTCTAAGTGGGTGTTTGGACATAAGAATTGTAAATTACGGAAAAAAGTAAAAAAAAATCAGGTGAAAATAGTGTTTGAAAATTAGAGTTGTATTTGAAAATGAATATAATTTTGGGTTGTTTTTTGAATTTTGTGAGTGAACTGAGTGAAATTTTTTGAAAAATAGCTTTTTGAAATTTTTAAAATTTTCAAAAAATTTCAAAATCATCTTCAAGTGAAAATTGCAAAGTTTATGACCCAACACTAATGTGGAAAAAAAGTTAAAATATTTGGAAAAAAAGTGAGAAGATATTCATGGCCAAACGGGCTTTAAGTTACAACAACAACAACAATCCAGTGAAATTCTACTAGTGGGGTCTAAGGAGGGTAGTGTGTACGCAGACCTTACTTTACCCCGAAGGAATAGAGATATTGTTTTCGAAAGATCTCATGCTCAAGAGGACAAAAAGATAAAAGGAAACAAAAATCTGTTACACCACACAAATAATATGAAAAAATAGAAAAAATAGGAACGATATGAAATCGAAAAGAAAGATATAAACCAAAAGCGAAATAATATCCCTACCAAACTAATCCCACAAACCCTAAACCCTAAACGGGCTCTAAGTTAAATGGCTAACCGTCGCTATTACTAAAAAAAGGGCTCTACACCAAAATTGTGGCCAACAAGTTGTTATCAATCCTATGCAAATTGTGCTGGAAGGACCCATTTAGTTGGGCCCATAAGAAAGTTGTTGCTTTTGTGATCTTCTTTCATCCAATTACAAAGGCTATATTTAGCTGTCGTTTCATGAATATCTAATAGTAGAGACAACAACTGTAATTCATATGGGATGTTTTCATGTTTTCCTAATTTTAGTTGTTCCAATATATGGACAAATCAGAAAATAGACCTTACTAAATGTGTTTCAATACGTTGAATGTTACATTTTCTGATGTAACACTGAAAACCAATTTGGTTTTAAACATCACTTCTGTTATAATTTTAGACAGCTCAATTGTTTTTTCACATTCATTGTAGAATCCAAAAATGGTGTTACTTCTTAAAGTGGCATCTATATATTATTAAAAGCCAAGCATATTGGCCTCTCATTAAGCCACGTGGCATCTTTAGAAAAAGCCATGCGGCATAGTTAGTTACTAAATTAGTTATTTAGTTAATAATTAATTATTGGTTATTCTTTTTAAATTTAAATATATATATATATATATATATATATATATATATATATATATATATATATATATATATATATATATATATATATATATATATATATATATATATATATATATATATATATATATATATATATATATATATATATATATATATATATATATATATATATATATATATATATATATATATATATATATATATATATATATATATATATATATATATATATATATATATATATACTAAAATAAAACACTACTATATATATATATATATATAGGTTACTTCAATTACATTAATAAATATATATATCTTATAGTAATTAACTATAATAAAAAACTATATAAAAATATATCAATATTTATATATTATTAAAAGGAGAGAAAAAATCCCTCTCATTAAGCCACGTGGCAGCTTCAGAAAAAGCCACGTGGCATAATTAGTTAATAATTAATTATTGGTTATTCTTTTTGAATTTAAATATATCTAAAAACAAAAATAAAAAACTACCATATATATTGTTTACTTTAATTACATTAATAAATATAGATATCTTATAATTAATTAACTATAATAAAAAACTATATAAAAGTGAAAATACAATAATATATCTATATCTATATATTATTAAATGGAGAGAAAAATTTCACTCATTAAGCCATGTGGCAGCTTCAGAAAAAGCCACGTGGCATAATTAGTTATTAAATTAGTTAATTAGTTAATAATTAATTATTGGTTATTCTTTTGAATTTAAATATATCTAAAAACAAAAATAAAAAACAACCATATAATAAATATAGATATCTTATAATTAATTAACTATAATAAAAAACTATATAAAAATAAAAATATAAAAATATAAAAAAAATAACTACCCATTCAAATTGGGTGAGAGTAGTCCAAGTTGGAGTTTTTAAATTATTTTAAAATAGAAAAGCAAAAAAAAATCTATAAAAGACAAAAACAAAAAGAGAAGAAAAACTACCCATTAAAATTGGGAAAGTAGTTTCAAGTTGGAGTTTTAAAATGAACGAAAAAAAGGAGAAGAAAAACTACCCATTTAAATCGGGGAGTAGTTTCAAGTTGGAGTTTTAAAATAAAAATAGATATCTTATATTTAACTATATTAAAAAAAAAAATATATATATATATATATATATATATATATATATATATATATATATATATATATATATATATATATATATTAGAAAATAACTACTCATTCAAATTGGGTGGCAGTAGTTTCAAGTTAGTTTTTAAATTATTTTAAAATAAAAAAGCAAAAAAAGAAGTCTATAACAAACGAAAAAAAGAGAAGAAAATCTATATATTATTAAAAGGAGAGAAAAAAACCCTCTCCTTAAGTCAAGTGACGGCTTCAGAAAAAGCCACATGACATAGTTAGTTATTAAATAGTTATTTATTTAATAATTATTTATTGGTTACTTTAATTATATTAATAAATATAGATATCTTATAATTAATTAACTATAATAAAAAACTATATAAAATATGAAATATAAATATATAATAAATAACTACCCATTCAAATTTGGTGAGAGTAGTTTCAAGTTGGAGTTTTAAAATTATTTTAAAATAAAAAAGCAAAAAAATCTATAAAAAACGAAACAAATAGAAGAAAAACTACCCATTCAAATAGGGGAGTAGTTTCAAGTTGGAGTTTTAAAATATATATTATTAAACAAGGATATTGGCCTCTCATTAAGCCACGTGGCATAGTTAGTTACTAAATTAGTTATTTAGTTAATAATTAATTACTAGTTATTCTTTTTAAATTTAAATATATCTAAAAAACTAAAATAAAAAATACTATATAAAAACTACTATATATATATATATATATATTAGGTTACTTTAATTATATTAATAAATATAGATATCTTATAGTAATTAACTATAATAAAAATCTATATGTATATCTATCTATTATTAAAAGCCAAGCAAAAAGCCTTCTAAAGAAGCCACTTGGCAGCATACAAAAGTAACACCTGTCATTTTCAGACAAACACCCAAAATTGTAGGAACCAAAATGCAATTCTAAATTGTTGTTCTTCATTAAAACTGTCGTCTACTACTAATTACATAACTGCCGGTTGCCACAACCCATTGATTAAGGAACTGCTTGAACCACGATTTATGCCAAACAAACCCACGATTATGTACAACATATTACCACGATTTATGCCAAAAGAACCCACGATTATGTACAGCAGATTGAGTCACAAAAACTGCTGCAGTTACCGCAACACATAATTTCCAGCATATCAGTCATCAAAAACTGCTCCAACAAAAAAAATAGCTGTCTTATTACACGATTCTTCCACCAAATTACTAATTAAAAAACTGCTGCATTTAAAAATAACTGTCTTATGCCACACTTCCTTCCATTATATATTTTAACATCAATTATGTATTATATATTAATCACGCATCTCTTACCAGTTTCCAGATTTTTCAAAGCAAAGAAAACGATCTGGTTGATATAAACTTGAGTACTTAAGTCCTTGAACTTATACTTCAAAGCACTTCAGCGAAATGTCATTTTAGCACCGATGAGGAGTGGTCACTCTTCATATGTCCTTTTCGAATCAAGGTTTTTGGTATAGTTTATACCACATTCTTTAGCGTCCGGAAGTCCCATGAGGAGTCACAGTACAAGCAATCTCAAATAACACAACTGGAAACCATAATTTGGCACTATCATTTTATATGAACCAATCAGTCGTCTTGCATTTCATCCTTCCGGAGTAAGTATCTTTTTTCCCTTTTCCTCAAATTGGTTGAACTTTTAGTCACAACAACACCTTTGTTCATGTATTATATTTTTGGTATATATGTTATTTTGAACAAATTCCCTTATCTAAATTCTTTAATTGCTGAACTAATTCAAAAGCATTCTGAAATTCCGTTTTCCCGTATAGAGGTTTAAGTGAAGCCACCGAATTGGAGCATGTGCATTTTTTTTATCCTATTTATCGTTTGGTCGGAATTTGGAGACCTGTATTTCAGGGATAATTATCGCCGAATGTAAAATCAAATTTCAATGACAACTTAATTTTCATGAACTACTTAGGAATATTAATTATTCTGAATTATAGTTGCCTTACATTATACCTGTATAAATTAAATTAAAAAATAAACTAAAACATTTTTTAATTACAATAACCATGTAATTTTTCTGTAAATATTAATCTTTCTAAATTAAATATTAATCCGCGCATCGCGCGGGTACTATACTAGTTTTCCATTGAAAGCTGAAACAAGAAACACATGAATAAAATTATGTAGCTAAAGCACCAATAAAATGCTAATAATGGCTCATACCCTAATTAATACGACATCTTTCTCTTTCTTGTCTTTTTCCTTTTTTGAGATAATTAACACAAAGACCATACATGAGTTTATGTTGTGTGTACTGATAATGTAAAGAATTTTCCTATTATCAGATCAAATTGAATTATAAAAACAAGTAACTCTCCATCAACCTAGAACAATAAGTGATTTATTTTTCTATAATAAGTTCAATTATACTGGCAATGTAAAAATTCTTTAAAGTTTATTATAAGTTAAATTGAAATTAAAATACATCTTCACATAAAACGTCACAGGAGAGAGGTTTATGTAATACTTTTGCTACGTTTTTCCAAGAAAAAAAATTGAAAATATTATTTGTTCATGGAATATGACCATGTTTTAAAAAAAAATTGAATTTTTAAGTTCCCAAAAACATCTTTAGGATAATTTTTAGGTCAAATTTTTAGTCTTTCACTTACAAAATGTTAACTTTTCTTTAAATAAAATGCATATTCAAATACAACTTCAACTTTTAAAATATATTTTTCTACTCAACTTTAAAAAAAAACATCAAATTTTATCTAATTTATGTCCAAACTCTAGCTTAGACCAAAACGCTAGGTTTAAAGGCTAAAACGTTAGGGTTTTCATGCGTAATTCTTCATTTTAATTCTTACCAACTTTAGACCAAAAAGTGAATAAATTGCGGGAATAACGCCCGAGAAGAGTTGAGATTAGCACTTCGGCAAAGCAATATTAAAAAAGTGGAGACATTATTCCAAAGATGATGATTCTTGTTCTAGCATATTAAATTCTATTGCTTTTCTGGAATGATGATATTCTCCCCCCCCCCCCCCCCCCAAAAAAAAAAAAGGTAGACCACATAATCCCCTTCTTTAGTTACCCCAATAATTAAGTTTTGACAACCCAATATTCTATATATATATATGGTTTCATTTTCATTTATTTTCAAGACATTTTGGATGCATATAAAGTTTAAATATTTTCTTTTCAGAATTCGAGGTTTCAATATAAAATTCCTAAAGAATAACATAAATATGGTGATTAAGAATTGTCCACAGATGTATCTCTTCCATCATGTTTTATGCGATGGTATTTAATTGAACATATAATTTATTAATATTATACTCACGTTAGTAATAGTTGTAAAAATATTAAAGTAATAATTGAAAAATTAGGATTGCATGTCAAGGCTAGATTTTGATGAGTTTAATAGTATAATTCAATTCTTAAAAACTGTACAAATTGTGTGAAATTTGAATTATGTCAGATTTTGAGACGTTCTAAAGTGAAAAGAGTACCATGTACATTAAAAATGTTGAAGTGCATTAGCACGCTTATATGCAATATGCTCAAGTGCGCAAAATTGTTTAAACAAGATTCAAAATCCAAATAATTTACTCTTAGGTTCTTTATTCTTGTGTGCGGCTCAAAGGACTCCGTTAACAATAGTTAAAAGACTATTAAACGGACTAATTATGATAGTATTATCAAAATCATGATATTGTTATGAAATAATAAAAGAAGAAGAATAATATTGGAGAGAATTATATTTTATTTTCTTAATTAGGATTCAAAATTATATTTTCTGTTGCAATTGGTACTTCTCTCCCATTTTACTTATTTTTTCTTATTTGTGACTCATAATCTACTTACCTTAATTAGGTTACTAGTCTGATTTATAGGATTTGATTGTTTGAACCGACCCATAAATGTTCTTTGATTTATTTGGTTACCTTATTAAGCATCAAACTTGGCTGTCAACTGATTCTCTCTAATTTAAGGGGTCTTTTCCAAATCCTGATGTGTTAATTGATTGGGTCTAGCCCTAATTAACTGGTTAATTTATTTGCATGTCTTATTTATGAACTCCTAACTTTCTTTGACTTATTTGTTTTACTTTGTTGAATGTTATATAAATCTCCCCATTCTGATTTTTTTAGAAGACACAAGAACCTACGGAAAGATACATAAGAAAATACCTATACACACGTAAACTCTAACTCACACACTTACAATTGTAGTTCTTTATGTTACTCCTATTTGCTATTCTTTCTAGCCAACTAAAAGCCAAGGCTAGACTCTTAGATTCCACTTGCCTTCATCTTCTTGTTTTGCTACCTCTTAACTAGTATGCCTCAATTTATGTTATCATGCTCTCCTCTATTACTGTATAGTTAGTTCATTATGAATTTCAACATGCTTCTGTTTGCTCTATGTTCCTCTTTATTGCTCTCTTAACTAGCTTGCCTTAATTCTTGTTAACTTATCATGTTCTACATGTTAGTATGATTTGTTTACCTTAGCATGTCTTTGTTTGGTCCATACACTTGTTACTTGTTTCTAAAAATAGATGTTTAAATCATATTATCCACCCTGTTCTGTATGGATGTTTGACTAGTTATTTTAATTTCAGCATGTTTTCCTCTGCTTAATATATGTCTCCATGATTCCACCTAGTGATAACCAATAAATCGAGTTAACTTCAGCAATGTGAACTTTGTTTTGATTATCTGGTCCCTATTCAAAAGTTGTTTAGGGATTATAAATGTGTATGATGAGTTCTGTGTATGATTCAAGAGTTCCTATTTTGTCGTGATTGTTTAATTATTTATATCTATATCTGAACCAATCTACCGGAATATGGTTTTGTTGTGTTTTTGTTCACTTCTGAAAATCAAACTGCTTTCTATCTGAAATTGTCCCCTAACCTTATACAATATTTTCAAACTTCTACTCTTAGTTATCTAGGGTCCTACTACTCCCAGTGTGAGCACTAGCTAGGGTTCATGAGAATCCTTCGAATTCTGACACACTGGGCTGGCCTTCCAAACTCTTTAAATAATTACTTCTTTGAAAAGGTTCTGGTCTGAGCGTTGCCCAGGGTCCATGAGGCCCTTGGGAACTTTTGACACACCAGAAGCCCATTTGTGTGTTATGAATTACCTGTGGGCATCAGACTTGCTTGAATGCCTCGATTCCAAGTTGACATTGGGCATGCCAAGGATCCATGTAGTATAATGATCTTTTCATTGTGTAATTTATTCATAATGGTCTGTGATACTTGTAAAAACAGATATAAGGCTATTAATAAAAGTTGGGGAGGGATTTATATATATATATTTGTTGGGTTCGAGCAGAAATCATGCCTATAGGTTGTTGTGGTGGTTCTTTATGTCATTAGAAACCATGCATATGGGACTTAACTCGTTATTTGTTATCCTGTATTTTCACTTTGTATCCTAGAAATCCTGCTTCTAGCCAGTTTTATCAATTGTGCATCAAGAACTATATTTTTAAAGCCTATGTGAATATTAGGGATCATGTCTCTAGGATCTTCTTTATTGAACTCGCTTGGCAACTAGTTAACGCCTTTACCCGCTTGGATATCATGCTTATAGGAAATAAGTGCAAAAATAGTTTCAACACTTAGATATCATGCCTATAGGAAATATATATAAAATCATTCTTGACACTTAGACATCATGCCTATAGGAAAGAAGTGTAAAAAATTAGTTTTCATGTTTAGATGTCATGTCTATAGGAAAAAATGCTTATAATCAGTTTTAACACTTAAAAAACATGCATATAGGGTCTAAAAAAGATAAAATATGCCTTTTAAAATCAATCACTGGTTTATGAACTGTGGTCAGTTTTAGGATTCTGCTCTGGTCCTCACTTAGACAAGCCTATAGGGTAATTAAGAATTCTGGTTCTATAAAAAAACTGTGCTTTCTTGCTGCTTCAAACACACCCAAATTCAGAATATTAACAAAAATCAGTTGGGAAATTGATAGATACTATTGTCCTCTTTAATAAAGCTGTTATGTATTCTGTTCATGCTCATCTAGATATCCTGCCTATAGGATCCTAAACTATAAAACTTTGTTTGTTTGAATTTCATGCATTGGTTGGTTATTTGTAAGGTAGTTGCTTCTATTTTTTGGTACACCGCTCTGCGAGCAGAGCGAATGAAAATAAATCTTTTCGAATATCATGGAGCCTCAGCTCATGCATCGGTTTACCGAAATAACCTCTGCTTTCCCACTTCTTTCTATTCCATTGCAGAAAAGAGATCCCTTCCCCTTGCTTTCAAAAATGATGAATATGAAGTCCTAGAGGCTGCAGGTACTATGGATCCTCTGACACCCAATCGGGTTGCCTTCCCAGGTCTCGCCGGTGTTGCTTGTAGGTCGTGATCTGCCTTGAGATGGCCGTTTCCTGTCCCCCTTCCAGTGGGGAACCCGCTCCCGGTGCAAACGAACTCATAGGTGGGTCACGGGAAATCACTCGAGATAGGAAAGCATTAAGCAAGAAAAAGCTTTGACTAAAGAAGGCCGATTCCGTGGAGGTTAACATGAGCCCCTTTATTTGCTCCTTACATGATAGTCCTATCTAAATTTTGTGTCGTCTAATTTTCTCATTTTAAGAAACATTGGTGAGTCTAGATCCATCCAAGATAGAAGTCCTAAACACCTCAAAGACTATAGGTAAGAGATGGGTAGTGCACACATAAGGCATTAGAAGCTACTAGAATGCTTAGGTAATAACTGAAAGATAGTAATTGGGTTGTAAAGGAGATGTTTAACCTGTGCGCTATGCTACGCGTAACACCTCAATTTGAGAAATGTTACCGAGTACCGCATAGAAGTGATCGTATAGTCTAATAAACTTAGGACCCCTTTAATTCTCGTTTTAAAACAATCTCTATTTGTTTAAACTGCTTTATTTACTTAAAGACTAATTCACTTAAATTGAGTTTGGCTGAGATCTATCGTTGTGGACCTCGAGGGGTGCCTAACACCTTTCCCTCGAGGTAATTTCGAGCCCTTACCCAATATCTGGTAATGTAGACTAGTTTCATGAGTTATTTGCTCTAGGTTCCTTAACGCAACTTAATCTGTTAGGTGGAAACTCTTCAAATCTCTTACTCAATTTCAAAAGGAAAGGACTTGTCCCAAAATGTCGAAACCGAGATTCTGCGAGGAAAAAGGGGGCGCGACAAGTACCACCTAGTTTCATAAGTGTATAGAGAACTGGTCTTACAAAATTCTTCTTGAAGTGGCTAATACTTCACACTTACGTAGGTGATTCCTAAACGTGTCATCCTGTAGATACACTATTTGATATACCCCGCATCAAATTTAGAAATCATTAAAAGGACTTAATACTTTATCCTTGGTACTGAACATTGTCTCATCACAAGAATGGACCAAAATTTTAGTTGACAATGTTGAACTATCATTAATGACGTTGTTTGGTATTAAATGTTGAGGATCTGGTTGCAAGCAGCAACAATATTGATTATTGAGAATCGAGTTGAGCGCCGCAAACGGTGACATCTGTCGAGGATCGAGTTGTGCGCCGCAACGAAATGTAGACTGAGTATATTGTGTTCATATGTAGAGACTTCATGTGCTTTCCTTATCAGTTGTTATTGTTCAGCTTCACTTCTTTACCGATGATTTCTGTATTTAGATTATAGTACCCCACAACATGTCCCCCCACCCCTTTTTTACTACTTAGATTAGTGCATTTTCCTGTTATTGCACATATATCTATACATGTTATTTGTGGTAGGTCTTGTCTAGCTTTATCACTACCCTGTCAGGGTTAGGCCAGACACTTACCAGCACATGAGGTTGGTTGTGCTGATACTACACCCTGTGCATTTATTTTGCACGGATTAGGATGCAGCTTTCGGACCGCAACAGTATTAGATCAGGAGTAGGACTTCAGTCGAGGGACTCTTGAGGTAGCCTTGCTGACGTCCGCAGGCCCGGTGTCTCTTCCATTTCTATTCAGTTTGTTAATTTTGTATTGAAACAGACTGTTATGATTTCTTTAACACATATGTATTTAGTAAATTTTAGAAGTTAGTGACACCAGATTCTGGTTAAAGATATATTTCAAACTTCAGCATTTTTGGTTTCATTTTATTAAGCTTAAAGTCTTCCGTTCTTAGTTAATTGATTTATATTTATTTATATTTTTTGAAATTTATCAGAGAATGTTAATGTTTGGCTGGCATAGATCCATTAGTAGGCGTCATCACGACTCCCGATGGTAGGAAATCCGGGTCGCGACATTGTTCAATGTAGATTTCTCCTCCAAATATCCATTTAAGAAGGTCGTCTTAACATCCATTTGATGAATTTCAAGACCATAAAATAAAACTAATGCTACTAACGTTCGTATGGACGTAATTCTTGTAACTGGGGAGTATGTATAAAAATAGTCAAGACCTTCTCGTTGTCCATACCCTTTGACCACAAGTCCTGCCTTATATTTATCAATAGTGCCATCATCTTTCTTTTTCCTTTTAAAAATCTATTTAGAACCCACAGGTTTATTTCCAAGTGGAAGATCAACCAATTCCCATGTATGGTTGTTGTAACGACCCGACCGGTCGTTTTAGAAAATTACGCCCCAATCCCTAATTTAACTGTTCCCCTAAGCTCATTTCTGCTATTGTGGGTTGCCGGGAGAGTCGGTTCCGAAAATTTGAGCATTTTGGGACACTTAGTCCCTAAATAAGAGCTTTGAAACTAGAAAATGGTCCGTAGCCGGAACAGTGTTAAGACGATCTCGGAACGGAAATCCGATGGTTCCATTAGCTCCGTTAGGTGATTTCGGGGTTAGGAGCGCGTTCGGAATATATTTTGGAGGTCCGTAGCTCAATTAGGCTTGAAATGCCGAAGGTTGAAATTTTGGCGAATCCGAACGATAGGTGAGATTTTGATCCGGGGGTCGGAATGGAATTCCGACAATTTCTGTAGCTTCGTTATGTGATTTTGGATATGTCCGCAAATATTCAGGTCATTCGGACGTCGTTTGGTCGGGTTTTAGATCGAATGTGCAATTCGGAATGTTTTAAGAAATTTAGGCTTGAATTCGATGTGAATTATGGGTTTTGATGTTGTTAGACGTGTTTTTATGATTTGAACGAGTTCATATCGTGTTTTGGAATATGTTGGTGGTTTTCGTTGGGGTCCCGGGAGCCTCGGGATGAATTCGGGGGTCCAAACGGACCAATTTGTGCCAAAAGGCACTGCTGTTCTGCTGCAATAACTGCAGAACAATTTTGCTCTCCGCGATCGCGGAGATTGCCATGCGATCGCGTAAGGGAGAAATCCTGATCGCTGCGATCGCGAAGTACAGCCTGCGATCGCGTAAGTCTGGAGGTTGAACCAGTGCGATCGCGTAAGGGAGTATGCGATCGCGTAGTGTATTGGTCGGAAGCAGTGCGATCGCGTGAGAGAGTATGCGATCGCGTAGGGTAGTTGGGGAGCCGGACGAGTTTGTTCTTCGCGATCGCGTTAGTACGTTTGCGATCGCGTAGTATTGCTGAGTTGTTCACTGCGATCGCGTCCAGGGTCACGCGATCGCGTAGAGGAAAATATTTTGTGCATCGCGATCGCAAGCCCAGTGCTGCGATCGCGTAGAGTAAAATGGCCTGGCAGTGACTTTAAGTCCAGAACATTTCAGCCGCGAACCATAAACCAAAAACGCCATTTTTGAGCTCCAAGAGAGGGAATTGAAGGGGAAACGCTGGGATATCACCGGGAAATCATCGGGGGTAAGTTTCCTAACCTTAATTCGTTGGTTTATCATGAAATCCATGATTATTTCACTGAAATTGGAAGATTAAAGGTGGGTTTGAGCCCTAGGCCTAAATGTTAGAAAATCTTTGATTTGAACGGGCAAACGGAGTCCGATTTCGATAAATTTTATATGCACGGACTCATAATGAGATAAGGAACCCGAATATATAATTTTCGTGATTTTTCGATAAGCGTACCGGAAGTCGGGTTTTGGCAACTTGTGGGTTTTGGTGTATTTTGAGTTAATTTGATTGGATAATGCCCAATTGGCCTATTTTGATGTGATTCTATTGATTTTTATCAGATACTACACTTGTGGAGGCCGACATTCGCGGCAATAGGGTTGTTTCTTAGCGGTTTTGTACCGGAATTGAGGTAAGTGGCTTGTCTAACCTCGTGTGGGGGAAATTTTTACCCCTAGGATATTATGTGATAGTTTAAATGCCTTGTACGCGAGGTGACGGGCGCGTACATGCGCTGGTTGTTGAACACGTACTTTATTTAAAATGTTCGACGAGCGATATTCCCGTCTTTGGCTGTGTTAATTTGATAATTTTACTCGGTAGTGGTTATAAGAGCATGATTAGATAGAATCTAACTGTCTAGTTGTTTAATTGACTTACTTGAGTTTTCTTGGTAAAACGCTGGCGCTGTTCATCGGCGAAGTTATCATTAAGCATATTATACCTTCCTCTGTGCATTTCCTTTACTTGCTGTGTTTGTGGGCTGCGGGTTTAATTCCCGGAGATCCCAGGGCTGTGGGTTCGATTCCCAGAGACCCGGAGTGATAATGATATGGACTACGGGTTCGATTCCCGAGATCCTGATATTATTGAAATGTGGACTACGGGTTCGATTCCCGAGATCCCGATATTATTGAAATGTGGACTACGGGTTCGATTCCCGAGATCCTGATATTATTGAAATGTGGACTACGGGTTCGATTCCCGAGATCCCGATATTATTGAAATGTGGACTACGGGTTCGATTCCCGAGATCCCGATATTATTGAAATGTGGACTACGGGTTCGATTCCCGAGATCCCGATATTATTGAAATGTGGACTACGGGTTCGATTCCCGAGATCCCGATATTATTGAAATGTGGACTACGGGTTCGATTCCCGAGATCCCGATATTATTGAAATGTGGACTACGGGTTCGATTCCCGAGATCCCGATATTATTGAAATGTGGACTACGGGTTCGATTCCCGAGATCCGGACTTATTGGTAGGGACTCGCGGGTTCGATTCCCGGAGATCCCGAGTTATTGAGATATTATTGAGACACGGGCCGCGGGTTCGATTCCGGAGACCCGGAGTTATCAGAGAGGGATCGCGGGTTCAATTCCCGGGGATCCTGGATTTGGTTATTTGTTGTTAGCTTGATTGTAGATAGTTTCGTAAACATCGTAATGTTGTTATTTTGGAAATTTTGTTGTTATCTCTTAAACTCGTTTATTTTGTTATCATCATATTATTATTGTTTCTCGGTAGGGCCCCGACCTTCCTCGTCACTACTCCATCGAGGTTAGGTTTGGCACTTACCGAGTACCGCCGTGGTGTACTCATGCTACTCTTCCGCACACTTTTGTTGTGCGGATCCAGGTACATCAGGACATGCCCATACTAGGTGATATCAGCAGCACACTTGGAGACCTCGAGGTATGATCCGCTACGTCCGCGGATCCGGAGGCCCTCCTTCTATTCTCTGATAGTTCTAGTAGATGTTTTCCTTCATTTTGTTGTTTTAGATACTCTTTACACATAGAGCCACAATTGTATTTCTTTTAGTCTGTGTTACCGTGGGATTCCGGGTCTTGGTGGTATTTTTATGCAGTGTGTTGACGAGTGTATGTGCCAAGCGGCACGGATTACATTCCTATTTATATCATTTTCCGCTATTTCTTGTTTAAAGTTCATAAACTTGTACATTCCGCAAAGTGTTAGGCTTACCTAGTCGTGGGGACTGGGTGCCATCACGACATGTTCACGATTGGTGAACTAGGGTCGTGACAAGTTGGTATCGGAGCTCTAGGTTCATAGGAGTCACGGGACACAGACCGGTTACTTAGAGTCTCGCTGATCGATACGGAGACGTCTGTATTTATCTACGAGGGGCTATGTAACTGTTTAGGAAACTCTTCATTTCTTTTGGATTCCGTGTCGTGCGACATTTTGGCATCAAAAATCTAAACTACTGCTTTCTATTCTCTCACAGATGGTGAGGACACGAGCTAACCGCGATGATCGGGTACCCGTGCCCCCTGTTGCTGCCGTCAGAGGCCGGGGCCGAGGTAGAGGACGAGGACGCGCCCGAGGTGCAGCCACAGCACCATCGCGCGCTGCCGCTGAGGTGCCACCGGTAGACCAGGTTGGAGCGCAGGCACCTGGTACACCGACTACAGCTGCTACTACTCCAGCACTACAAGAGACCCTGGCTCAGTTCATGAGCATGTATACCACTTTAGCCCAGGCAGGACTGCTTCCTCTTGTTGCAGCTACATCTCAGGCCGGGGGAGGGGCCCAGACTCCCGCAGCCGTTACACCGGAGCAGCGTGTGCCAGTGGGACAGGTTCCAGATGTTTTGGTTATGCCTCCTGCCGCCCCAGCACAACCCGGAGGTGGACCAGCTGCCTCTGAGGACGAGCAGCGTAGATTGGAGAGGTTCAAGAAATATGACCCTCCAGTGTTCAGTGGTTTGGCTTCAGATGATGCATTGGGTTTTCTGGAGGAGTGTCATCGTATTCTTTCTACCATGGGGATTGTGGAGACCAGCGGGGTTTCCTTCACTACGTTTCAGTTTCGTGGGACCGCTTATGATTGGTGGCGCACGTATGAGTTGGATAGTCCGGAGGAGTCCGCTTCGTTGACCTGGACGCAGTTTTCAAATCTGTTTTTGACGGAGTTTGTTCCCCAGAGCCTTAGGGATTCTTGGCGCTCGGAGTTTGAGCGGTTGCGACAGGGCTCCATGTCAGTATCGGAGTATGCTATCAGTTTCACCCGCCTAGCCAAGCATGCACCGGCTTTGGTAGCCACGGTTCGGGAGCGAGTGTGGAGATTTATTGAGGGCCTTGTTCCGCCTATCCGATCCAGCATGGCCAGAGAGCTTGAGACAGATATATCTTATCAGCAGGCAGTTAGCATTGCCCAGAGGATCGAGAGTATGCTCCCAGAGAGCGGAGGGAGAGAGAGGCCAAGAGGTCTCGTGAGTCGGGTCATTTTTCCGGTGCCCGTAATGGAGCAGTCCGGTCGTTTTGGCAGGGGTTATTCCGGTCGACCAGCTCACTCGGCATTGCCCCGCAGCCGGTAGTACTCCGGGCCTTCCAGCATCTCGGGAGCCTTATTATGCTCCCCGGTTTCCAGTGCACCTCTCGCGCGGGGTCCTTCCAGGGGTCAGACTAGTGGGGGTGAGGCCGGTCAGTCACAGCCACCGCGTCCTCCCAGAGCTTGTTTTGAGTGCGGGGATACTCGCCACCTGGTTAGGGAGTGCCCCAGGCGCAGGAGAGGAGCCCCTCATCAGTCATCACAACATCCGCGTGGTTCTCAGGGCCAGCATGCTATCATTCCAGCACCAGCTGCCACTCCACCTGCCCAGCCAGCCAGGGGCGGGGGTCAGGGTTCTAGAGGCCGCCCTCGAGAGGGGGGACAGGCCAGATTCTATGTTATTCCTGATCGCGATGCGGCTGTTGCATCTGACTCTGTTATCACAGGTATTATTCTGGTTAGTCACAGGGAGGCATCGATTCTATTCGACCCTGGTTCCACTTTTTCATATGTGTCTTCTTACTTTGCTTCTCATCTGGGTGTGCCTCGGGATTCTTTGAGTGCCCCCATTTATGTTTCCACTCCGGTGGGTGATTCTTTGGTCGTGGACCGTGTATATCGGTCGTGTTTGGTTACCATTTGTGATTTTGAGACCAGAGCGGATCTATTGTTGCTCGGGATGGTCGATTTTGATATTATTCCTGGGCATGGACTGGTTGTCGCCCCATTATGCTATTCTTGATTGTCACGCCAAGACCGTGACGCCGGCTATGCCAGGCATTCCACGTATTGAGTGGAGTGGTACTCTAGATCACACCCCTAGCCGTGTTATTTCTTTTCTCAGAGCTCAGCGTATGGTTGAGAAGGGGTGTGCTGCTTATCTAGCCTATGTGCGGGACGTCGGTATTGACACTCCCTCTATTGATTCTGTTCATGTGGTACGTGACTTTGCCGATGTATTTCCAGCCGATCTTCCGGGCATGCCGCCCGACAGAGATATTGACTTTGCTATTGACTTGTTGCCGGGCACTCAGCCCATTTCTATTCCACCGTACCGTATGGCTCCTCCTGAATTAAAGGAGTTGAAGGATCAGTTACAGGAGTTATTAGGCAAGGGTTTTATTCGACCCAGTGTTTCGCCTTGGGGTGCTCCCGTATTGTTTGTGAAGAAAAAGGACGGTTCTATGCGTATGTGTATTGACTATCGTCGGCTGAATAAGGTTACAGTGAAGAACCGGTATCCTTTGCCCCGTATTGATGATTTATTTGACCAGTTACAGGGCGCACATGTGTTTTCTAAGATTGATTTGCGCTCCGGGTATCACCAGCTGAAGATTCGGGAGCCAGATATCCCGAAGACTGCCTTCAGGACCCGGTATGGTCACTATGAGTTCCTCGTGATGTCTTTTGGGTTGACTAATGCCCCGGCAGCATTTATGCATTTGATGCACAGTGTGTTCAGGCCTTATCTGGACTCGTTCGTGATTGTCTTCATTGATGATATTCTAGTATATTCTCGGAGCCGGGAAGAGCACGAGCAGCATTTGAGGATAGTGCTTCAGATTCTGAGGGAGAAGCAGCTTTATGCCAAGTTCTCTAAATGTGAATTTTGGTTGAGTTTAGTGGCATTTTTGGGCCACGTGGTGTCGAGTGATGGTATTCGAGTAGATCCGGAAGGTGGAGGCCGTGTAGCGTTGGCCCAGACCCTCCTCCGCTACTGAGATTCGCAGTTTCCTTGGTCTGGCGGGCTACTACCGTCGTTTCGTAGAGGGGTTCTCTTCGATTGCAGCACCTATGACTAGATTGACCCAAAGGGTGCCCCTTTTCAGTGGACAGACGAGTGTGAGGCGAGCTTTCAGAAGCTCAAGACAGCTTTGACTTCGGCCCCTATATTGATGTTGCCTACAGGTTCGGGGTCCTATACTGTATATTGTGATGCCTCACGAGTTGGACTCGGTGCGGTATTGATGCAAGACGGTAGGGTGATTGCCTACGCGTCGAGACAGCTGAAGGTGCATGAGAAGAATTACCCTGTTCATGATTTGGAGCTAGCTGCCATTGTTCACGCCTTGAAAATTTGGCGTCATTATTTATATGGGGTTCCTTCTGAGATCTACACTGATCACCGGAGCTTGCAGCACTTGCTTAAGCAGAAGGACCTGAATATGCGTCAGAGGAGATGGTTGGAGCTACTGAAGGACTATGATATTACTATTCTCTATCATCCGGGCAAGGCTAATGTGGTTGTCGATGCCTTGAGTCGTCGGGCAGAGAGTTTGGGGAGTTTGGCGTATCTACCAGCTTCGGAGAGGCCTATGGCGATGGATGTTCAGGCTTTGGCCAGGCAGTTGGTAAGACTGGATCTTTCGGAGCCCAGCCGGGTTCTAGCTTGTGTGGTTTCTCGGTCTTCTCTATTTGACCGCATCAGGGAGCGTCAGTTCGACGACCCTCATTTGCTTGTCCTTCAGGATAGAGTTCGGCGTGGTGATGCTCGAGATGTTACCATCGGGGATGATGGAGTTATGAGGATGCAGGGGCGTATCTGTGTGCCCAATGTAGATGATCTTCGAGAGCCGATTCTAGCAGAGGCCCATAGTTCGCGGTATTCCATCCATCCGGGTGCCGCGAAGATGTATCAGGACTTGAAACAGCATTACCGGTGGAGGCGGATGAAGAGGGATATAGTTGATTATGTTTCTAGATGCCTCAATTGCCAGCAGGTGAAGTATGAGCACCAGCGACCTGGTGGGTTGCTTCAGTAGATAGAGATTCCGCAGTGGAAATGGGAGCGCATCACCATGGATTTTTTACCGGGACTCCCATAGACCTTGAAGAAGTTTGATGCCACTTGGATCATTATGGATCAGCTGACCAAGATAGCTCATTTTATACCGGTGAGCACTACATATTCATCGGAGCGACTGGCGGAGATCTATATCAGGGAGGTAGTTCGGCTGCATGGTATTCCAATTTCCATCATTTCAGATAGAGGCACTCAGTTCACTTCACGGTTCCGGAGAGCCGTACAGCAGGAGTTAGGTACTCGGGTGGAGCTGAGCACAGCCTTTCACCCAAGCTGAGCACAGCCTTTCACCCCCTGACTGATTTTGGAGGATATGCTCCGTGCGTGCGTGATTGAGTTTGGAGGTTCATGGGATCACTTCTTGCCACTGGCGGAGTTTGCTTATAACAACAGCTACCAGTCCAGTATTCAAATGGCACCGTACGAGGCCCTATATGGTAGGAGGTGCAGGTCTCCCGTGGGTTGGTTTGAGCCGGGCGAGGCCAGGTTACTAGGTACTGATATGGTTCAGGAGGCTATGGACAAGGTCAAGGTGATTCAGGACAGACTTCGTGCGGCCCAGTCTAGACAGAAGAGTTATGCGGACAAGAAGGTTCGCGATGTGGCTTTTACGGTGGGTGAGCGGGTTCTGCTTCGAGTCTCGCCCATGAAGGGCGTTATGAGGTTTGGGAAGAAAGGGAAGCCTGAGTCCTAGATTTATTGGCCCTTTTGAGATTTTGAGGCGTGTTGGGGAGGTTGCTTATGAGTTGGCCTTACCTCCCGGCCTAGCCGGAGTTCACCCCGTATTTCATGTCTCCATGCTCCGGAGATACCATGGTGACCCGTCGCACGTATTGGATTTCACATCTGTTCAGCTAGACAAGGATCTTTCTTATGTTGAGGAGCCAGTAGCCATTCTAGACAGGCAGGTCAGAAAGCTAAGGTCAAAGAACATCGCTTCGGTAAAGGTTCGGTGGCGGGGCCAGCCGGTCGAGGAGGCGACTTGGGAGACCGAGCAGGATATGCGCAGCCAGTACCCTCATCTTTTCACTACTCCGGGTATGTTTTCTATGCTCGTTCGAGGACGAACGAATCTTTAAGTGTGGGAAGATGTAACGACCCGACCGGTCGTTTTAGAAAATTACGCCCCAATCCCTAATTTAACTGTTCCCCTAAGTTCATTTCTGCTATTGTGGGTTGCCGGGAGAGTCGGTTCCGAAAATTTGAGCATTTTGGGACACTTAGTCCCTAAATAAGAGCTTTGAAACTAGAAAATGGTCCGTAGCCGGAACAGTGTTAAGACGATCTCGGAACGAAAATCCGATGGTTCCATTAGCTCCGTTAGGTGATTTCGGGGTTAGGAGCGCGTTCGGAATATATTTTGGAGGTCCGTAGCTCAATTAGGCTTGAAATGCCGAAGGTTGAAATTTTGGCGAATCCGAACGATAGGTGAGATTTTGATCCGGGGGTCGGAATGGAATTCCGACAATTTCCGTAGCTTCGTTATGTGATTTTGGATATGTCCGCAAATTTTCAGGTCATTCGGACGTCGTTTGGTCGGGTTTTAGATCGAATGTGCAATTCGGAAGGTTTTAAGAAATTTAGGCTTGAATTCGATGTGAATTATGGGTTTTGATGTTGTTTGACGTGTTTTTATGATTTGAACGAGTTCATATCGTGTTTTGGAATATGTTGGTGGTTTTCGTTGGGGTCCCGGGAGCCTCGGGATGAATTCGGGGGTCCAAACGGACCAATTTGTGCCAAAAGGCACTGCTGTTCTGCTGCAATAACTGCAGAACAATTTTGCTCTCCGCGATCGCGGAGATTGCCATGCGATCGCGTAAGGGAGAAATCCTGATCTCTGCGATCGCGAAGTACAGCCTGCGATCGCGTAAGTCTGGAGGTTGAACCAGTGCGATCGCGTAAGGGAGTATGCGATCGCGTAGTGTATTGGTCGGAAGCAGTGCGATCGCGTGAGAGAGTATGCGATCGCGTAGGGTAGTTGGGGAGCCGGACGAGTTTGTTCTTCGCGATCGCGTTAGTACGTTTGCGATCGCGTAGTATTGCTGAGTTGTTCACTGCGATCGCGTCCAGGGTCACGCGATCGCGTAGAGGAAAATATTTTGTGCATCGCGATCGCAAGCCCAGTGCTGCGATCGCGTAGAGTAAAATGGCATGGCAGTGACTTTAAGTCCAGAACATTTCAGCCGCGAACCATAAACCAAAAACGCCATTTTTGAGCTCCAAGAGAGGGAATTGAAGGGGAAACGCTGGGATATCACCGGGAAATCATCGGGGGTAAGTTTCCTAACCTTAATTCGTTGGTTTATCATGAAATCCATGATTATTTCACTGAAATTGGAAGATTAAAGGTGGGTTTGAGCCCTAGGCCTAAATGTTAGAAAATCTTTGATTTGAACGGGCAAACGGAGTCCGATTTCGATAAATTTTATATGCACGGACTCGTATTGAGATAAGGAACCCGAATATATAATTTTCGTGATTTTTCGATAAGCGTACCGGAAGTCGGGGTTTGGCAACTTGTGGGTTTTGGTGTATTTTGAGTTAATTTGATTGGATAATGCCCAATTGGCCTATTTTGATGTGATTCTATTGATTTTTATCAGATACTACACTTGTGGAGGCCGACATTCGCGGCAAGAGGGTTGTTTCTTAGCGGTTTTGTACCGGAATTGAGGTAAGTGGCTTGTCTAACCTCGTGTGGGGGAAATTTTTACCCCTAGGATATTATGTGATAGTTTAAATGCCTTGTACGCGAGGTGACGGGCGCGTACATGCGCTGGTTGTTGAACACGTACTTTATTTAAAATGTTCGACGAGCGATATTCCTGTTTTTGACTGTTAAATTCGATATTCCTACCCGGTAGTAGTTATAAAAGCATGATTAGATAGAATCTAACTGTCTAGTTGTTTAATTGACTTACTTGAGTTTTCTTGGTAAAACGCTGGCGCTGTTCATCGGCGAAGTTATCGTTAAGCATATTATACCTCCCTCTGTGCATTTCCTTTACTTGCTGTGTTTGTGGGCTGCGGGTTCAATTCCCGGAGATCCCAGGGCTGTGGGTTCGATTCCCAGAGACCCGGAGTGATAATGATATGGACTACGGGTTCGATTCCCGAGATCCCTGATATTATTGAAATGTGGACTACGGGTTCGATTCCCGAGATCCCGATATTATTGAAATGTGGACTACGGGTTCGATTCCCGAGATCCTGATATTATTGAAATGTGGACTACGGGTTCGATTCCCGAGATCCCGATATTATTGAAATGTGGACTACGGGTTCGATTCCCGAGATCCTGATATTATTGAAATGTGGACTACGGGTTCGATTCCCGAGATCCCTGATATTATTGAAATGTGGACTACGGGTTCGATTCCCGAGATCCTGATATTATTGAAATGTGGACTACGGGTTCGATTCCCGAGATCCCGATATTATTGAAATGTGGACTACGGGTTCGATTCCCGAGATCCTGATATTATTGAAATGTGGACTACGGGTTCGATTCCCGAGATCCCGATATTATTGAAATGTGGACTACGGGTTCGATTCCCGAGATCCCGATATTATTGAAATGTGGACTACGGGTTCGATTCCCGAGATCCGGACTTATTGGTAGGGACTGCGGGTTCGATTTCCGGAGATCCCGAGTTATTGAGATATTATTGAGACATGGGCTCTGCGGGTTCGATTCCCGGAGACCCGGGGTACTGAGAATGGGACTGTGGGTTCAATTCCCACGGATCCTGGATTTGGTTATTTGTTGTTAGCTTGATTGTAGATAGTTTCAATAAACATCGTAATGTTGTTATTTTGGAAATTTTGTTGTTATCTCTTAAACTCGTTTATTTTGTTATCATCATATTATTATTGTTTCTCGGTAGGGCCACGACCTTCCTCGTCACTACTCCATCGAGGTTAGGCTTGGCAACTTACCGAGTACCGCCGTGGTGTACTCATGCTACTCTTCTCGCACACTTTTGTTGTGCGGATCCGGGTACATCAGGAGAGGCCCATACTAGGTGATATCGGCGAGCACACTTGGAGACCTCGAGGTATGATCCGCTACGTCCGCGGATCCGGAGGCCCTCCTTCTATTCGATAGTTCTAGTAGATGTTTTCCTTCATTTTGTTGTTTTAGATACTCTTTACACATAGAGCCACAATTGTATTTCTTTTAGTATGTGTTACCCGTGGGATTCCGGGTCTTGGTGGTATTTTTATGCGGTGTGTTGACGAGTGTATGTGCCAAGCGGCACGGATTACATTCCTATTTATATCATTTTCCGCTATTTCTTGTTTAAAGTTCATAAACTTGTACTTTCCGCAAAGTGTTAGGCTTACCTAGTCGTGGGGACTGGGTGCCGTCATGACTTCACGATTGGTGAACTAGGGTCGTGACAAGTTGGTATCAGAGCTCTAGGTTCATAGGAGTCACGGGACACAGACCGGTTACTTAGAGTCTCGCTGATCGATACGGAGACGTCTGTATTTATCTACGAGGGGCTATGTAACTGTTTAGGAAACTCTTCATTTCTTTTGGATTCCTTGTCGTGCGACATTTTGGCATCAAAAATCTAAACTATTGCTTTCTATTCTCTCACAGATGGTGAGGACACGAGCTACTCGCGATGATCAGGTACCCGCGCCCCCTGTTGCCGCCGTCAGAGGCCGGGGCCGAGGTAGAGGACGAGGACGCGCCCGAGGTGCAGCCACAGCACCCGCGCGCGCTGCCGCTGAGGTGCCACCGGTAGACCGGGTTGGAGCGCAGGCACCTGGTACACCGACTACAGCTGCTACTACTCCAGCACTACAGGAGACCCTGGCTCAGTTCATGAGCATGTATACCACTTTAGCCCAGGCAGGACTGCTTCCGCAAAGTGTTAGGCTTACCTAGTCGTGGGGACTGGGTGCCGTCATGACATGTTCACGATTGGTGAATTAGGGTCGTGACAGTTGTTCAGTATGAATTTTATTTCACTGTTGACTGCCTTTTTTTAAAATAATAATTTCGAAGAAGACATAGCTTCTTTAAATGTTCGAGACTCATTTTTCAATAAGAAAGTGTCAATCATCGCTGCAACTTGGAATGCTCCATTGATGAAAAGTCCTTCAATGAAAATTATGTTAGTAATAATAATATAATTAATACTTTCAACGTCAGTATTAATTCGACTTATGCAATGAGATTGTGAATAATCACTTGAAATTCCTAGACTAGGGTAATAACAGACTTGCTATCTACCATTTTGTAGTCCAAAAATTTAGCGGCAAAGCATTTCTTCAACCCGACATCTTCAGTTTGTATTTCCTTTCAAGCGTAATCCACAGTTCTTTTGATATCTCCACATTACTGTAGATATTATACACATCGTCCTCCAGTCTACTGAGAATATAATTTTTGCATAAAAAATCATAATGCTTCCACGCCTTAGTCACAAGAAAGCGTTCATTGTCTGGAGTTTTTTCGGAAAGAACAGGAACAACTTCCTTAATGAACTTCTGTAGACTTAAAGTCGTCAAGTAAAACAATATCTTCTGCTGCCACCGCTTAAAATCAATCCCGAAAAATCTTTTGGGTTTTTCTGCTAGTGCCAGTACCAGTGCCAATGTCAGTGTTGTTCGGCTTGTTGATGCATTGACAGTCACCATTGGAACAGCCGGGTTCCCATTCTCATTCGTCATTTCTCTAAAAAAAAAATGACACAAACAAACATTTAATAAGCGGCGAAGTTTCTATATCTTCAAACCAAATAAAAGTACCGGAGTAGAAAATTACATAGATTTTAATCTCCAATAGAGTAGCAAATTGCTAGGATTTTAATCTCCGAATAACGGATAGTAAACCAAAACATAATATACGAAGTAAACAAATGGAGTAGAAAACCACTAAGGCTTCAATCTCCAAAACAGGAGTAAAAAATCGGGAAGGATTAAGTCTCCAGAACAGTGAGTATAACACAAATATAGAAAATAATTAAGTTTCTTAAACCTGTTAGTATACTGTACTTGTAAAATAATTTTGGAGAAGAAAAATAATGTATAAATAGAAATGTATAAGAAATAGAATGTAATCCGAGCCCACTAAATTCAAAGTATTTCCTTAAGGAACTTAATCCCCTCCAAGTACCCGATGTTGTGGATTATTTCATCTCGGGATAAAACAAATTACATATTTAGCTATACTTTAAAATACAGTGTTTCGGCGAACACGATGATTGGTAGCAAATCACATTTATTCTTGCTTTCTTTGTAGTTAAAACAATGCAGAAAGGAAGAAGATAATTCAGAAATTTTGAATGGAAAATCGGAGAGAATAGACTGCTATTTATAGCCAACATGCTGAATTCAAACGAAGAGGTGCAACTCTTTAGAGGTCAGTTATGACTGCTCACGTAAAACAACCATAACATAAATGGCCATTTACGCAAATTAAAATGGGAACTCAAAATGTAGAGGAAAATTAATTATTCGTTACAAAAATGGATAATTCGAATTTAATAATATTACGTTAATATTTACTATTAATAAATAAATTCGATCCAAAAAATATATCAATCAATCATTCGACCCCAAAGCCGAGCAATGACGCCGACGACGCGTGGCTTGTCTTCTTCTTAACTATTTAAGAGCTAGAAGAACAACAATTGTATATATACTTATCAAAAGTCTTTAATTTTTCTCCTCCAATATGGGACAATGTTCCTTTGTTAAGGAGAAAAACTCAAATATTTCATTTTCCTCCATTTCTTGTATACCTTTTTTTAAGCTAAAATAAGCTTAAAAAACCAACAGTGTCATAAAACCGATCATTCAGAGCTGATGTAGTTATTATGTTAAGATAATCTAGATTGGGACTGAACTAGAGAAAGCAAGTAAACCAAGTAAAAGGTCCCAAAAGGCACCAACACGAAGGGGTATCCTGGTCGCATTTCACAATCATCAGAGTAGTATTTGGTGATGTTATGTTTGGTTTCTCCCTTGGTGCTCGATATTTATATTGAAGTTTAGTTGAATTTAGATGTGTGTTGTAAAGTATATATTAGGGGTGAAATGTTTTTGAACAAAAACAATTTTATACTCAAAAATGTAAACTCAAAATTTTAATTAAGGATAATCGATACTTACCACTATGTCACAATTTCTATTGATATTTTCAAGATATTTTTCATCTAAAGAAGTGCAGTAAGTAGGGTCTAACTCCTAATGGTCCTAAAAGGACCGTTTGAGAGGGCCCTCCATAGATGTCTTACATTTTGTATTGACCTCCCTATGGTAGTTACTGTTAGGTGTTATTGCTTGCCTTTTAATTTACGGTTTTATGTGTAGCTATCTGTTTATGCATTTTCTGCTGGAGTCACTAATGCTCTTTTGTTTTTCCTTTCTTTTTCTCCTCTTTCTCTTCTCTTTCATTTGAGCCGAGGGTCGATTGGAAACAACCTCTCTGCCTTTTCGGATAGGGGTACGACCTGTGTACAATTTTACCCTCCTCAAATGGACCACTTTTGGCAGTTTTGTTTAGTAGAATTTGGACTACTCTAGACGAGGAGGGTGCACAGCAAATAACAGCACATCAAAAGGTGAGAATTCACATGTCCCATTTCACAAACTGCTCCACTTTTCTTCCAACTCATCACATCACCCGTTTCTTCCAAAAATTGTATTTTGTGACTTATACAATTAATATTAATTATATATGGTCTATTTTTTTATCTCACAATTATATGAATTTCAAAATTTTACGGACCCAAATATGTAAGATATGAGTCCACAAATTTATTAGATAAAAAGAGGTCTCATATATGTAGCTATAATAATTAATTTCGGTACAAAATTCTGCATATGATAATACACTATTTGATTGGTCGCATAAAAAAATATTGCTTCATAACTAACGTCTGGTTGGTGGTATAATGCATTAAGTTTGTAAGAATTTATGTATTATTTTATATAAGTTAAATATTAGCAACAGAATTTAGAGTATTTAAAGGAAAAATGGTCTTTTAAAGTAAGTAATCCATGAATATCTGTTCCTTCGTTATAATCACCGTATAACAATCCCTTCTATCAACAATCCCTACATAAATTACTGGCATGTGAACCAAACGATTTGATTGTAATTATTTGAAATAAAATTATATAGAGTAATTAATTAATTGATTCTTTAAAAGGATGACAAAAGGGAAACTATTGACATAGGACTTTTGAAATTTTTTATTTATTCATGTCTTTTTATATTTTAATTTCTTTGAGTAGATACGATATTAGAGTTCACTGCTAAGCCTGTACTGTTAGGTCCCACTTCTCCATCATCGTTACATCTAGAAGACCCCTCAAGTCCAAAACGAATAATACTACGAGTATTATCCATAGAGTATTAGAGTTGACTTCTTTATATATATATATATATATATATATATATATATATATATATATATATATATATATATATATATATATATATAAGTTAGCTTATCATATTTGATGTCGAACAACTTGATTTGTATACGAAATAAAAATTCTTTACACGATCAATGTGGCAGAACAAAACCCCGTCTAAATGTATGTTAAATGACCACCAACTATGTTGCGAACCAAATTCAAAGGCATTCATTTCTTTGTGGTCTTTAATATCTCTATTTATCAAGCAACCATATTATAATCTTATGCTTTCTATCAGATGGACTTGATAACAAGATATCGTTGATCACTTTGAGAGATATCTCCGTCATCCATCTATACTCTTCTAGAACATCTTTCTTTGACGAATAAATCGATTTAAATTGATGACTGAATACCAATATAATAACTCTCAAGTCTTTATCAAAACACAGTAGTTTTATATATGGAGCAAATGAAAAGATAAAGGTTATAGTTGTTCATCTTGTTTACGATAGATTATTATAAGCCGCAGAACCAATTTTAGTATAAAAATTACATAACTTATATATACGGGGTTTCACGGAGTATTTCTTAAAGCATGAATAAATCTCTTATATCTCGTGACCCTTCAATTCCATTACGTTTCAATGGAATCTCCACCACCCACATAATCATGGTCTTCGAACTTTTCACGGTCTTTTATTTTGTTACCCAAATAATATCCGGGAAAAAAAATTCGTTTGGGCGAAATTTCCAGGGAAAAGGTTGAAAAAATCAGGCACCTTCTCTTCTTCCTTTAGGGAAAACCTTATGTCTTTATAACACAAGTTTTAAGGGTTAAAATATTTTTTCAAAATCTGTTGGGTTTTCTTTTCCACCAGAAAAAATATTTATTTTTTTATATTATTTAGGCACAGCAGAGACCACAAAATTTAATTAACAAGACTTTCAATTATGGAATTAATTTATAATTTTCGAAATTAATATCCACCATAATTAATTACGAATTATTTCACTAAAATTTTTTAATTATACTCCTTATTCAATTTCAAAATTTATCCACTAAATCTTATTTAACTCCCTGATGATAGACTATAATTACGTATTTAGTTGCTTATTACACTCTAATTTATTGCGATTTAATTGAGTTTGAGCTTTAATCGCTAGTGTTTTGCACTAATTATGTATTTTATGCCTTGTAGGAGTGATTCCGTGCTATGCAGATGTTATGGAATAAATTCAAGTAATTTAAATCTTTGAAGTCTGAGTAAAAGCCCAAGTAATTAAGCCGGGATCATGTTCGGAGATCAATGGATGATAGTTAAGAACGAAGGAAGAATCGATTAGGCATATTGCGCACTGTCTAGTAAAAGGCACATAACTTTTCTCTCATAACTCCATTTGAGATTCACAAAATATGGTTGGAAAGCTAATTCAAAGGCGTACAACTTTTATGTTTTACGTTTTTCAAAATTCCAAACCGTTCGTGGTCAGATCCTCGGCAGCGTACAGAACACTATGCAAAATCCGCGGTCAGGTCCGCGGTCGAATTCACGGTCGTGGACGTCCTGACCTAGAAAAGTATCATTTTTCACGTAGCAGAAAGTATAATTATTTGGTCCCGACCCTACTTGGTATATATATATATATATATATATATATATATATATATATATATATATATATGAAAAAATAATATTTTGAGCACTTTTGACATGCTTTTGACATAATTTAGACCTAAGGAGGCTAAGGAGACCGAGGATTCGACCTAAGGAGGCAAGAACATGCTGGGAGCAAGACGAAGAATTCTTTCACGAGTTTTTCACTTCCTTCTTTATATTTCTATTATTGGTTTTGAATTCTAGTATTATAGCTATGCATACTATTGTGAATAGCTAATTTATTATCAAGAGTTTTGATTGAACCTTTTGCAGGATGAATTGTTGTTAAGTTTTAATATAATTTAGCCTTTGAATATATTTATTTGTTAACTATGTGTGTTATTTCAGTTGATTGAATGGCCATCGATGGACTACGCCTATTTGTTATGCGTTGCTTGCGAAAGGATACATATTTATGTGGTTGTTGAACAACGTCACTCCTAACGTAAGTTAGAAATCAATACAGTAAGTTTAAAGGTAGGTTTAGAAATAACAAAGCCATGACATGGTCATTGTGAGAGGTTAGATGAAGCCAACTAGTGTAGTTCGATAGAATATGTCTAGTATGTTGTAGTTATCACGACCCCAAACCCGATCGTGATGGAGCTCATCACATTGCTAGGAAAGCCCGACCAATAACACACATTATCGAGCTACCAGCTCGCATTCTTTGTTGAAAATCAATAATAACGAGACATTATACGAAGTTTAGCAAAAATGTATGAAAATATCCTAATAACAGTGCACACCATCTCCCACAGATTTGGGGGTCACGAGTCAAGAGCCTCTACCGAATAACATAGTAATAATACAGTATACAGAATAAGTCTGAAAATGCGGAATGTCTAAAAACATTAAAAAATAAGGGAGAAGTCGGGTCATACGGACGCCAAGCAGCTACCTTAATGTGACGACCCAAAGGGTCATCACTTATTTAATTAATCATTTTGAGCTTCTGAGGCCTTGAAAACCTCATTCTATGTTGCCTCAATTTGCATGCACAGTCCGGGCACAAAGCTGAAAAATATTTATGTTGAAATATGTGAAATATGTGAAAAAGTAGAAGAATTTTGATATTAATATTGATATGGTTGACTTTGGTCAACATTTTTGGTAAACGGACCCGGATCCGTGATTTGACTATCTCAGAAAATCCGTAGAAAAATATGGAACTTGGGCATATGTCCGGAATTGAAATCCGAGGTCCAGAACCCCGGTAAAAGAATTTTTCTGTTAAATTGTTTTCTGAAAATGTTTAAGGAAAATGAAACTGAATTTTTATTAAAAAGTACCGGTATCGGGCTCGTATTTTGGTTCCGACGCCCGGTACAGGTCATATATATTGGTTAAGCGCTTCCTGTAAAGTTTGGTTGAAAACGGACGTCGTTTGACGTGTTTTGGCTTTAAATTGGAAATTTTGGAAGTTATGAAATTTTAAAAGAATTCTTGAGATTTAAGGCTCAATTCCTTGATTTTGATGTTATTTTGGTGATTTGATCGCGCGAGCAAGTTCGTATGATGTTTTTGAGTCGGTGTACATACTTGGTTTGAATCCCCGAGGGCTCGGGTGAGTTTCGGATAGGTAACGGGATGGTTTTGAACTTGGAAATGCAGCAGAATTTCTGCAGTTTTTGCACAGAGATTTTCTTCTTTGCGATCGCATAGGTGTAGTTGCGATTGCGTAGAGCAAAGTTTAGGAGTCCTGAAAATTCTTCTATGCGATCGCATTATTGTCCCTGCGATCGCATAGCTTGCCATTTTTCCTTTACGCGATCGCATACCATGTAATGCGATCGCATTGTATAAAAAGCCAGCCCCTTATTTCTCCTCTATGCGATCGCACAGAGTGTCCTGCGATCGCATAAGGTAGCCTGCCCATTCTATGCGATCGCAACTTCTTCAATGCGATCGCAGAGTACAATGACCTTACTCAATGCGATCGCATCAGTAGCTCCGCGATCGCATAGAACACATTTTCGCCCAGTGAATTAATACCCAAAACAGAACACTTACGGGATTTTATCCCATTTTCACAAAAACCTCTCTTCTCCACAAGCTTCTTGGGCGATTCTTGAGCAACCCTTCTTCATACTTCTTGGGTAAGTGATTCTTAACTCGTTTTCTTCATTTTCCATTAATATTATTTGAATTCCTAAGCCTAAATAGGTGTAAATGGGTAGAAAAATTGAGAATTTAGTATAGTAAGGGTTTTCAATGAATTTACGATCTAGACTTCGTTTTGGAGTCGAACTTAAGAACAAATTGTATATTTGAACTCATGAAGGATTGGGTGAACTTATTTTGGTTCGAAATTTGAGTTTCGACTATGTGGGCCCGGGGTCGATTTTTACTATTCCGGGCAGAATGTTGTAAAAATCATATTTAGCAATATGAACTAGTTTGTTAAGTAGAATTGATGATATGAAATCAATTGTGTATAGATACGGTTGGATTGGAGTCAAATTCGAAAGGAAAAGGCATTGCTACGGATTGAATCGTTCGTGAACTTTCGAGGTAAGTGTTTGTTCTATCCTAGTTTGTAGGAATATGAATTTAGTTATGAATAAATTGTTGAATAAGAATTATTGGTGTTATACCGGTAATGAAGGTAAATTGTTGAAACTATTATAAATTATTGGTTTAAAAACCGGTAATTACAAATATTGTGATATAGAGATTATTGGCTAAATGACGGTAATATATATATATATTTATGAAATGGGATCGTGTGGTACGCCGACCACTTATATAATAAGAAATGGGATCGCGTGGTACGCCGACCACGAAGTGATTTAAATCTTGGCATTGGCCATAGTTGCCGGTAGCCTATTGATATATTTGGGAGCGGGTGGTACGCCTACCACAAGATATAATTTTTGATATATTTGGGAGCGGGTGGTACGCCTACCACAAGATATAATTTTTGATATATTTGGGAGCGGGTGGTACGCCTACCACAAGATATAATTTTTGATATATTTGGGAGCGGGTGGTACGCCTACCACAAGATATAATTACTGATATATTGGGAGCGGGTGGTACGCCTACCACGAGATATATAATTACTGTGATAGTTGGGAGCGGGTGGTACGCCTACCACGAGATATGAAATGAGAGAGGAATTGAGACGGGAAAGTAAGATTTATTATGTTGATTAGATTATTCTGGATATCGTGAGTTATTGACGGTTATTTCAGAGCAGAGTATTTCCTTATAATGTATTATATATATATATATCTATATTGCAACTGTACAGGTTTAGGTGGGTGACTGGCCTTAGCCTTGTCACTAGTTCGCTGGGATAGGCCGGGCACTTACCAGCACATGGGGTCGGTTGTGCTGATACTACACTCTGCGCTCTTTTGCGCAGATACAGGTTACGGACAGCAGCAGCGACAGTAGAGACTTGTGGATTTTTCGACTACTGAGACTACGAGGTAGCCTTGCAGGCGTCCGCAGGACCTGTTGTCTCTTCTATCTATGCTTTTCATTCTGTTATCTCATGTAATCGAGATAAACAGCTTGTATTTTCTTTCAGACAGTTATGTGTATTATTCTTAGAAGTTCGTGAGTATTGTGACACCAATCTTGGGTAGTGTATCGGATTTGGATTTTCTTTATCATATTTGACTAAGTCTTCCGCTGTAATTTATTTGTTTTTAATAATAAGAATTGGTAATTAATGGAGTTGTAATTAATATTTGGCTTGTCTAGCTTCCATTTAGTAGGCGCCATCATGACCCCGATGGTGGGGAAATCCGGGTCGTGACAAGTTGGTATCAGAGCACTAGGTTGCATAGGTCTCACAACTCACGAACAACCTTAGTAGAGTATGAAGGATCGGTACGGAGACGTCTGTATTTATCCTCCAGAGGCTACGGAGTTAGGAAAATATTCCCTTCATTCTTTCCTATCGTGCGAGTTTGTTCTTCAAATGTTAAGTTGAATTTCTACTCTTGTCTTCCCACGAACGGCGAAGG
The DNA here is from genome assembly GCA_032618575.1 of Nicotiana noctiflora. NCBI lineage: Eukaryota > Viridiplantae > Streptophyta > Magnoliopsida > Solanales > Solanaceae > Nicotiana > Nicotiana noctiflora. The sequence goes on from JASVEL010013022.1 coordinate 69,618, forward strand.
CATGTACTGCTTCTTCAGCCGACAATGGCACATGCTGGTGATAGATCAACAATGCCTTCAGAAGTTTTACGGAGTTTCGGATAAGTTTCACCAAACTCTTCGCTATCTCCTTCAGTGGTGCATCTTTTGAGAACCCAAGGTAAATTATTGATTGTTGCTATGAGATATTGCAGAATGCGGGAATAGTTGAAGGTGAGAGGGTTGATTCTATTGTGTTTCAGGTAGCGAGTGAATTAGTGGAAACATAATGTATTTACTAACCGGCTGTGGTTTTAATGGACCTTGACGTCTGGTTGATTTATTCGAAGTTGTGAAGGATAATTATTGTGGACTATCAGATGTTGTGACTTTGACGTATAGCCAAAAGGGGGGAAAACCACTATTAGTGAATGGACCGAATGGCCATTTTTATGTCCGTTTTGGCTTGGAATGTATACATATGGTATGGAAAGGTTCCCCAAATAAATTATGCATGTTTGAGGCTTAGTACTCCTGCAGGGGGTAAGAATCGGCCCAAAGAGTAATAAAGAGTATATGAGCAAAAGAGGTAATTGGTCGTCAATGTTTGTGACAAGCCTATAAAGAGGGCAGACTGGCCATGCGACATTACATACTCAATCCAATTTGTAGAAATGTTTGGAGGAGTTACCTCCCCGACACTTTGAAAGGTGTGGTATGTACGATCTGAATGATCATGTCAGGTTATTATGACAGTGTCCGAATATGTTGTCATGTCCAATAAGTTAACTGGGCCTCAAAGGAATTGTTGTGAATGTGGCAGATTGGAGAAATATAATTTATGAAGGCATTCAAGCTACATGCCCCATTGCAGTCAATACTCAACTCACATGACCAGCTAGAGTTAGAGGTCAGGATGTTAAAGGCGGAGGTGAGACTCCTAGAGGTGGAGATCTAGTTGTTGACATAATTTCTATGGTGTGACTGAGGTCACTACACCAGATGATGTTATCACATGTACAATTCTAATTGTTATAAAAGGAACATTTTTCCTCAATTTGATTTGATCTTTGAAGAATCGAGGCAAGTCCTCTTAATATGCTCCGCTCATGAGTGAGCTTCGTAATCATCAAATCTACACATGTGAATACTCACGTTGTGCTATTAAATGGAGGTAATTATCTCTATTATTATGTATTGGTCACTAGGAATATTGATGAGGTCAAAAGTGACTTTATATTAATTATTACAATGAGAATGAATTCCTGAAGTAACTATTTTAAATGGTTAAATTGTATACCATGTCGGTATGAGGGTTCTTTTATGTCGTGATGCTCTTTGACGGACAATAGTTGAAAAGAAGAAAGAAAGGAAATGAAAAACATCAGTGGCACAATGTGCAAATGCTTGTGATTTAGAGTGGAGGATGAGATCCTCATAATTTGTATAACGTGAAAATATTTGTTTTAAAAACCGAGCTGCAAGCTGCGGTGATTATTATATGCAGACAAGGTCCTGGTGGTGAAAAGTTTATGTTTAAAATTTTCCCTTTTTGGAAGTAAAAATCTAGCATAATATACTAAATTTGAGCCATGCCTGTTAGGATTATTTGACAATCCTTGCACAGTTTCTATTCATATTTAGCCATTTCTATTTTGTGACCGTTGAGTTCTAGACTTTGAGATGAGCACCAGGTAAGGATAAATATGACGCATCAATTCGAGAAAGTAATCATGAGGTTTCCATACCTCACTGTGAGTAAAGTGGGAGTTTTGGAATAAGATATTTGATAACAGGGTTAATTGACAATGTTGTAATTTAAGAACAACTCTTATGGCCAGACTTCAGAGTCATGGATATGTGCATACGCATGAGGTGTTTGTGCCTTATTTAGACTTGTTCGTTGTAGTCTTCATTGTTTCCATATTAATATATTCCCGCAGTCAGAAGGAGCATGTGCAACATCTCAGAGTGGCCTTACAGACTCTGAGAGATAGCCAGCTATATGCAAAATTTTCAAAGTGTGAATTTTGGCTAAGTTCAGTTGCATTCCTGGGACATATTGTGACGGCAGCAGGTATTCAGGTTGATCCAAAGAAAATTGAGGCAGTCAAGAGCTGGCCTAGACCGACATCAGCCACGGATATTCGGAGTTTCTTGGGGTTAGCGGGTTATTACCGCCGATTCGTAGAAGGATTTTCTTCTATTGCAACCCCACCTGACCAGATTGACCTAGAAGGGTGTTCAATTTGAATGGTCCGATGAATGTGAGGCGAGCTTTCAAAAGCTCAAGACAACCTTGACCACGGCACCGGTATTGGTTTTACCCACAGGTACGGGACCTTATACTGTTTATTGTGATGCTTCCCGTATTGGGCTTGGTGCGGTGTTAATGCAGGATGGCAAGGTTATTGCCTATGCTTCGAGGCAGTTGAAGATTCATGAGAAGAACTATCCGGTGCATGATCTAGAATTGGCGGCGATTATTCACGCATTGAAGATCTGGAGGCATTATTTGTATGGTGTAGCATGTGAAGTATACACCGATCATAAGAGTCTTCAGTATTTGTTTAAGCAGAAAGAGTTGAATATGAGGCAGAGAAGGTGGCTATAGTTGCTAAAAGACTATGATGTTACTATTTTATATCACCCGAGTAAGGCCAATGTGGTGGCCGATGCATTGAGTAGAAAGTCTGCCAGCATGGGTAGTCTTACATATATTCCGGTCAGTCAGAGACCATTAGCTATAGATGTCCAGGCCTTAGCTAACCGGTTCGTGAGATTAGACATTTCTGAGCCTAGCAGGGTGTTAGCCCGCACGGTCGCTCGTTCTTCTTTATTAGAGCGTATCCGTGAGAGGCAATTTGATGATCCTCATTTGCGTGAGTTGAGAGATACAGTACAGCGGGGAGGTGCCACACAGGTAAATCTAGATGATGATGGGATATTGAAATTGCGGGGTCGAGTTTGTGTGCCCAATGTCGAAGGGATTCGAGAGTTAATCTTAGCAGAGGCCCACAGTTCGCGGTATTCTATTCACCCAGGCGCCGCGAAGATGTACCAGGACTTACGTCAGCACTATTGGTGGCGCAGAATGAAGAAAGATATCGTTGCGTATGTTGCTCGATGTCTAAATTGTCAGCAGGTGAAATATGAGCACCAGAGACCTGGTGGTGTATTCCAGAGGATTGAAATTCCCGAGTGGAAATGGGAGCGGATCACTATGGATTTCATTACTGGACTTCCTTTGACTCGGAGGAAATTTGATGCTATTTGGGTCATTGTTGATAGGCTGACCAAGTCAGCACACTTTATTCCAGTATCTGTCTCCTACTCGTCGGAGAGGTTGGCGGAGGTTTACATTAGGGAGATTGTTCGTCTCCATGGAGTGCCAGTATCTATTATCTCTGATCGGGGTACGCAGTTTACCTCGCGGTTCCGGAGAGCGGTCCAGCAGGAGTTAGGCACCCAGGTTCAGTTGAGTACAGCATTTCATCCTCAGACGGATGGCCAGTCCGAGAGGACTATTCAGATTCTAGAGGACATGCTTCGAGCCTGTGTTATTGATTTCGGAGGCTCGTGGGACCAGTTTTTGCCATTAGCAGAGTTTGCCTACAATAACAGTTACCAGTCTAGCATCCAGATGGCTCCGTATGAGGCGTTGTATGGTAGGCGATGTCGATCACCGGTTGGATGGTTTGAACCGGAAGAGGCTCGGTTGTTAGGTACAGACTTAGTTCAGGAGGCCTTGGATAAGGTCAAGACTATTCAGGAGAGATTGCGTTCAGCTCAGTCTAGGCAAAAGACTTATGCGGATCGCAAGGTTCGAGATGTAGATTTCATGGTTGGTGAACGAGTATTGCTCCGAGTGTCGCCTATGAAGGGTGTGATGAGGTTTGGGAAGAAGGGCAAGCTCGGCCCTAGGTATATTGGCCCATTTGAGATTCTAGACAGAGTGGGAGGGGTGGCTTACAGATTAGCTTTGCCGCCTAGCTTATCAGCCGTGCATCCGGTTTTTCATGTATCTATGCTTCGGAGATACCACGGCGATCCCACACATGTGTTAGACTTCAGTACTGTCCAATTGGACAATGATATATCTTACGAGGAGGAGCCGGTGGCTATTCTAGACCGGCAGGTTCGACAGTTGAGGTCGAAGAGTTATCCTTCTGTGCGCGTTCAGTGGAGAGGTCAGCTTCCTGAGGCATCGACCTGGGAGTCCGAGTCTGATATGCTGAGCCGCTACCCACACTTGTTTCCTGACTCAGGTACTTCTTCTTTTGTCCGTTCGAGGACGAACGGTTGTTTTAGAGGTGGAGATTGTGACGACCCGAAGGGTCATCACTTATTTAATTAATCATTTCGAGCTTCTGAGGCCTTGAAAACCTCATTCTATGTTGCCTCGATTTGCGTGCACAATCCGGGCACAAAGCTGAAAAATATTTATGTTGAAATATGTGAAATATGTGAAAAAGTAGAAGAATTTTGATATTAATATTGATATGGTTGACTTTGGTCAACATTTTTGGTAAACGGACCCGGATCCGTGATTTGATTGTCTCAGAAAATCCGTAAAAAAATATGGAACTTGGGCATATGTCCGGAATTGAAATCCGAGGTCTAGAACCCCGGTAAAAGAATTTTTCTCTTAAATTGTTTTCTGAAAATGTTTAAGGAAAATGAAACTGAATTTTTATTAAAAAGTACTGGTATCGGGCTCGTATTTTGGTTCCGACGCCCGGTACAGGTCATATATATTGGTTAAGCGCTTTCTGTAAAGTTTGGTTGAAAACGGACGTCGTTTGACGTGTTTTGGCTTTAAATTGGAAATTTTGGAAGTTATGAAATTTTGAAAGAATTCTTGAGATTTAAGGCTCAATTCCTTGATTTTGATGTTATTTTGGTGATTTGATCGCGCGAGCAAGTTCGTATGATGTTTTTGTGTCAGTGTACATACTTGGTTTGAATCCCCGAGGGCTCGGGTGAGTTTCGGATAGGTAACGGGATGGTTTTGAACTTGGAAATGCAGCAGAATTTCTGCAGTTTTTGCACGGAGATTTTCTTCTTTGCGATCGCATAGGTGTAGCTGCGATCGCGTAGAGCAAAGTTTAGGAGTCCTGAAAATTCTTCTATGCGATCGCATTATTGTCCCTGCGATCGCATAGCTTGCCATTTTTCCTTTACGCGATCGCATACCATGTAATGCGATCGCATTGTATAAAAAGCCAGCCCCTTATTTCTCCTCTATGCGATCGCACCGAGTGTCCTGCGATCGCATAAGGTAGCCTGCCCATTCTATGCGATTGCAACTTCTTCAATGCGATCGCAGAGTACAATGACCTTACTCAATGCGATCGCATCAGTAGCTCCGCGATCGCATAGAACACATTTTCGCCCAGTGAATTAATACCCAAAACAGAACACTTACGGGATTTTATCCCATTTTCACAAAAACCTCTCTTCTCCACAGCTTCTTGGGCGATTCTTGAGCAACCCTTCTTCATACTTCTTGGGTAAGTGATTCTTAACTCGTTTTCTTCATTTTCCATCAATATTATTTGAATTCCTAAGCCTAAATAGGTGTAAATGGGTAGAAAAATTGAGAATTTAGTATAGTAAGGGTTTTCAATGAATTTACGATCTAGACTTCGTTTTGGAGTCGAACTTAAGAACAAATTGTATATTTGAACTCATGAAGGATTGGGTGAACTTATTTTGGTTCGAAATTTGAGTTTCGACTATGTGGGCCCGGGGTCGATTTTTACTATTTCGGGCAGAATGTTGTAAAAATCATATTTAGCAATATGAACTAGTTTGTTAAGTAGAATTGATGATATGAAATCAATTGTGTATAGATACGGTTGGATTGGAGTCAAATTCGAAAGGAAAAGGCATTGCTACGGATTGAATCGTTCGTGAACTTTCGAGGTAAGTGTTTGTTCTATCCTAGTTTGTAGGAATATGAATTTAGTTATGAATAAATTGTTGAATAAGAATTATTGGTGTTATACCGGTAATGAAGGTAAATTGTTGAAACTATTATAAATTATTGGTTTAAAAACCGGTAATTACAAATATTGTGATATAGGGATTATTGGCTAAATGGCGGTAATATATATATATTTATGAAATGGGATCGTGTGGTACGCCGACCACTTATATAATAAGAAATGGGATCGCGTGGTACGCCGACCACGAAGTGATTTAAATCTTGGCATTGGCCATAGTTGCCGGTAGCCTATTGATATATTTGGGAGCGGGTGGTACGCCTACCACAAGATATAATTTTTGATATATTTGGGAGCGGGTGGTACGCCTACCACAAGATATAATTTTTGATATATTTGGGAGCGGGTGGTACGCCTACCACAAGATATAATTTTTGATATATTTGGGAGCGGGTGGTACGCCTACCACAAGATATAATTACTGATATATTGGGAGCGGGTGGTACGCCTACCACAAGATATAATTACTGTGATAGTTGGGAGCGGGTGGTACGCCTACCACGAGATATGAAATGAGAGAGGAATTGAGACGGGAAAGTAAGATTTATTATGTTGATTAGATTATTCTGGATATCGTGAGTTATTGACGGTTATTTCAGAGCAGAGTATTTCCTTATTACTAGAGCTGTCACACCTCCCTTTTTACTACCCCACAATTACTTAAAGCGTATACATACACTTGTAGGGTATACCCCGACGCTCAAATACCCGAAAGGAATAAGATAACGTAAGGGAAGGAGTTTTTCCAATCAAAGGACAATCGGTTCGGGATTTTATTAGAGATTAATCAGAGTCGCCACTTGGGAATGACAATGGTGTCCCAAGTCACCGGTTAATCCCGAATCCGAGGAATTTTGACTCTTATAAATGTCTGCGAAGCAGAGGTCCGGATAAGGAATTCTGTTAACCCGGGAGAAGGTGTTAGGCACTCCCGAATTCCGTGGTTTTAGCACGGTCGCTCCACTGTCGTTCTTGACTTTTGTTTGACTCAACTATAGGTTTTAACAACATAATGTGCTTTTACGTTAAATATCATTTTTTAGGAATTTGCGGTATCGCGAAAACACGCCTCGAGTTATACCGCAACCAGTACGCCTATGACTTTTGGTGTATTTCAGCTTTACCGAGATTTGGATTTGAGTCGCACCAAGTGCACACTCATTCATTGGAAAGTATATTAAAATCGTGCCCTAAAGTAACGTCTATCGGCTTTCAAATCTTTTGGGAGAAGCTATGGAATTGGCTATTAGCTTTCCCGGGTCTATTTGTGTTATATCATTACTAAATGGGGGCCCCGGTGTTTGTTATTCGGGCGAGGCTCGTCCCAATTTTTATTTAAAGATTTAATACTAGCATTTGACTATGTTTTCTACATTTGTTCTTTTCTTAATCGTATTCCCCAATAGGTATTCCAGGCCCATCGAGTTTGGTTATTTAATTGGGCCTGGTTCTTCAGCTTTGTACCGGACGTGCCTAAGCAGTCTTCAGATCTTCATTTGGGTAGCCCAGTCGAATGATACCATAGTTCAGGCCCACGTAATGTTTTGGGCCCAAACCAAATTGTAATAACAGAAGTAGAATTCATGTAAAGAAATAATGCTCAGAATTGAAAATGAAATCAAATCACTTTTATTGATCATTAAACATGTAAAGGAAACCAGTACAAAAACAGTAATCTTAAATCAATAGTCTATGGACATGAAAACTCAACTAATTATCCTCACTATGTGCTCTTAACTAAGAATCTATACTGATGTCTTAATTACTTAGTAGTTCAAAAATCCAAAGTCATCCCTTAATTATTTACAAGATCTTGACCTTATCAAAATGGTTTAATAAACTATCATCTATATTTAGAAAGGTTGAAAGAGCTATTAAATTCATTTTTAACTACAACATTGTATTCGTTACATGTTAAGCCTTTTCTCATCACCAATTCATCTTAATTAACCCACTGCAATATCTAATTATCATCCTCTTCAGACTTAAACAGATATGAGCCTAAATCCGCAAATCAACTAATTATATATATGAGCAACGACTACACACGTATCTATGACTAAGTGATTCAAAGGTTTAAGCATGATTAAACAACTGATTTTACCAAGACTTGGCTCGTTGTAATGCTATTATCCCAGTTATAAACGATTCCTTCTTATGTTATTTCTAATTCGAGACTTGTCTGTGTTTAAATACTGAGTTGTTACCTAAGTGATTCTGATTTCATGAAGCAATTATGAAGAACGGCCAATGATTTAGAGCCATTATGATATGTTAACTTATGTTTTAAGGTTCTTACCTAATTAACTAAGTGTTAAACTACTTATAACTATTCTACTACTACACTACTTCTAATATACTACTATTACATTGTTTCCGTTTAGTTTTTGTTCTTCAGCTACTACAGAAGACTACAATGGATTAACTACAAACTTAAACTAGTAAAATTGAAATACAACTCCACAGCAGCATATATTCAGATTTGGAGCTTCATTTTTATTTCAATAAATCAGCATTACAGCTTCGAATGAAAGGGTAATGTACCTGAATCAAGAAGAAAATCCGATGAGTCTAGGGGATTCAGGCAGATAAGTACAGCAAGGATTGAAACAGCAATGCAACAGTAGAGGATTTGGATAACAGTGAGCCAAATAACACAGCAACAGTAAGTATGATTCAGCAAAGCAACAGAAAAACCCAGTCCAAACTCGAGCAGAAAGACCCAGCAAACTCAATAGAAACCAGCAAGTCCTAACTAGAAAATTCCAGAAAAATCCTACTGCTCTATTGCTATTTTTATCTCTCAAGCTTTTGTATTCAATGAATTTCAGCTTAAGTGTATTTTCAGATTTGCTAAAAATTGGAACCCCCTTTTCAGCCCCTTTTAAGAGGTATATATAGTTATTTCTAGGGCTGAAAACTTGGGGAGGAAGTATGGGATTAATCCCACTTCTCCCCCTCCTAAAATTATCAATTCAACACTTTAGCCCCTATTTCTGTTATGAAAAACCCTTCCAGCATGTGCTGGAAGGTTCTAAAAGATTCCTTTTAGGGCCTTTTACTAGTATGACCTTAGGGGTTTGAGATTTTTACAGATTTCCCATTTTTTGGAGACCATTATACCCCTAAACCTCTGCAAAATTGTAGAAATCAGGAGCATAAATGTCTCCATTACCCTTTTAAGTTCTAAACTATTACTGTTTTACCTATTTAATTCCCAATTGTGCCCCTAAGGGCACTGCTGATTTACTAGCCTACCTAGGGCAGATTTCAGCTTATTTTGAACTTATTTAACTAATAGCCAGCCCTGTCATTAGTATTTAAGGGCTGGCCAGTTCTATTTTAAGAAACTATTTCAATTTTAGCCACTTTTAATTTAATTCCAGTCAATTAAGACCAAATTATTTCAAATTAAGCTAATTGCAGGCATAGCCTGCTTTTATTATTATGTTTAAACTATTTAAGACTTAGCCAGTCTCAAGTTGAGACTTGGCTTTGGCTATTAAGGCCAATTACTGAACATTTGGGCCCAAAACCATTTGCAGGTTTGGCCATTTCATGCTCAGGGCTCCAAAGAGAGCCTGGGCTAGTCTGCATTTGCAGACATAGCCCCTTTTGCACAACCAGCCACTTTTAACAGTGAGCTGTGTGTTAGGGCTTATAGAATTGGTCAACCCTTTGCAAGGTTGACCATTCTTAGGCCAATTATTTAACTTATAACCTTTTTATTCATTTTCAGTGTTTTATCCTATTTAAAACTAACCAATTATGAAACCTAGTACTACAGCTATAACCAATCTTCCTAAAATATGAAAGGCATTTAACAGTATTCATACTAACAATAAACCTAATGCAAACTCAGTCATTTTTGACATTCAAATGCACACATAGTCATATGAAACCAAGCAATGTTTATCAATCAATTAAAACTCGGAAGGCAGGTTTGATAATGATGAATCTTAATTAATCAACTCTCATGACTCAATTTCATATACCAAAGTGTTAATTGACATCAAGCAGACCCAATTGCAACCAATTTATGCTAGATGATTCATTGAAAGACCCAAAGCATACTCAAGATTCATGAACACATAGGTATTAAATTCCCAAAAAGAAATGAAACATGACTTATTTTAAACAGGAGAGAAATGGATCTTGGCAAAACAATATGAGAATGGTATTCAACCAGACCTACTAATTTAAAGCTTTTCCAAATACCAACCTAAACCTAACACAAATGCATGACAGATAACATGAAGGAAGGAAGAACATGGAAATGTAGAAAAGGAAAATATGGAGAAACAGTGAAAGAGAAACCTAAATCTATCATGTGAGGGTGACATCAAGAGAAACAGACCCAGATTGGCATACTCATTCAGCAAATAAAAGCATATGAGAGGTGATATGACATGAAACTAGACTTGCACTAAAATGAACACAAATAAGACCACCAAAATGTGAGCAAAGAAGTGAACCCCAGATTAAACACAGGATAACTTGATATAAGAGATGAATAGAGATAGCCAAGCTTTTACTAAGACTAAACATACGAAGATACAGAAAGAGAAACAGTCGAGATATTGCAAGCCAACAAAAGGTAATCTAATACAAAGCTGAGTGACATAGTATCAGAATCAAAACATGCAAGCTGACAGAAGAACTATTGAAAACTAACGGTGAAGTAGCCTAATACTAACAGAGGTCAAAGAAAAAGAAAGACATCCAAGTCAAGTCTTCAAAATAGAGAAACAGATCAAAAAATCCAAACGAACAGATAAACCTTAATGAATAACAATGACTAAACAACTAGACATGTAAAGAATCATAAAGAGAAGAGCAGTCATGCTTGTTGAAAACTAACGGATCAATAACCACAGTACCAAGAAGATGAAGAAGGAAATATAGATTTTTTTTTTAACTCAGAAGAAACAGAATATACAAAGAACCCTAGTACTAAACAGTCAAAACGGGACAATAAAAAGATGATCATAAAACCCTAATATTAAACAGGATCTCAAAAGAACAAGTTAAAACATACGAAATCAAGCAAAGAAGGCATGAAACAAAGAAGAAGCTAAGAATAAGAATCTATGTCTATCAGAGAAGTATGCAAAGCAAAGCCCTAGAACTAACATGACGAACAGAAACAAAACGGATACTCATAGGCATGCAAATACACAAATCAAACAAAAATACGCAGCATAAAAGAAAACAGATAGGGGTCAGGGACTTAGCTCGCAGGGCCGGTCCCCTGAGCTTCCTATCTCTTTTTCTTATTCTTTTTCTTTATTCTTCTCAGACTCTTAGACCTTTTCTCTTCTTCTTGTTTTCTTTTCTTTATTCTTTTTCAGAACTCCCCTTTTTTCAATCTATTCCTTCTCTGGTTTTCTTTTAGGGCTTCAAGGCGAAGCCTTTTGGATTCCAGCTTGAAGAGGGGTGTTTGGGTGAGGGTAAAGAACGGATCTTGGTGGTTTTAGGTTTGGGGGTCGCCGGAGTTAGGTTTCCGGCGACTCTTTTTGGGATATTCGAGACGCTCCAGTAATATTTGAAGGTAGTGAGTGGTATGGTTGGACATATCAGGTGAAGACGATTCGAATGACATTGGTTTTATGCGGTGGTTCATACTTTAGTGGTCACCGGCAAGGATTCCGGTGACCGGGACTTTGAAGAACAGGGTGTTTTTTCTGGGTTTTGGCTGTGTTATGAAATGAAGAAGAAGGAGAAGAAGAGATGGGAGGTAAAAGAGGCCGGCGACCACCGTGGAGGGTGGTGGCCGCCATGGCTATTTAGGGTTGCCGGATGAAGGAGACGAAGAAGATGAGAGAACATGGGCGGCTAGGTTTAGGGTGTATGGAAAATGATCAAAATTCTCGGACCAAAGCATTATATAGGTCGAATGTCCGAGATAATCTGAGCCGTCCGTTTAGTGATGATCAATGGCTGAGGATGAGCGTTACTAAAACGCCACCGTTTTGTTACTAATGAGATCAAATATCTCTTCCGTCCGATCATTTCAAGTGGACGGTTGAGATTAATCCAATTATCTTAATAAACTAAATAACTCCGTTAATTATTTTGACCGTTGGATTAAACCTGCATGGACGGCAGAGATTGCCCTTCAATCTTACCTCTTCGAATTAAAGCTTGAATGATTCTCTGCCGTTGATTTGGTGTCATGAACGGCTGAGATCAATTTGCTTGATGGCCTGGGCTGGATCCGTTTGGGCTAATATGTCTGGGCCTTTCAATTCCATTCAATTGGCCCAAACTCATTACCCACAAACTAATTTTGTAATTTTCTGACTTTATTATTATTTTTATGTATTTCTTTTATACTTTTTTTTTCTTTTTTCTTTTATGGAAAATTATAAAACCTAATTTCCTACTTATTCTAATTATTTAGTATTTTTTGCAATTTTTCTGCTATTTTTCTTTATTTTCTCCTATTTAAGCTATTTTTAATTTTCTTAAAATCTAACTAATTAAACTAACAAACTAATTACTTAGCCTATTTTTTTTTATTTTCTTCTAATTTCTACTTATTCAAACTCAAAAGTATAGCTAATTCCAAACAAATCAAGTAATTGCACTCAAAAACATATTTATTTTAATTTTGGAATTACTTGCTCGGTGCAAAAATCACGTGCTCACACCCTTATACACACGAATTGTCAAATTAAGGCGGATTCAAGCCTTTTGCACATCGGCATATTCCGTGAAAGCATTTTTGAAAACCTTTTGACCGCACCCTGCTTTAGAGGTTGCCTACATATCCTGGGCTAAACAGGAATCAGGTCAGTGTAGTTCGGGAAGGTCCGGCAGTTTTAAAAACTACCAGACTCACTGTTGCATTGACACTGTTGAGACCTGCTGACTTACTCCTTATTACACCGGGGGGGAAAATGTAAAATGAAGAAGCTATTCTAAGCTATGATTCTACAATTACAATTGTTCTTAATCTAGCTTTTGCTCTTCTTCCGGTGATGCAGAATCTTCCTTTCTTGTTGATTTTCTTTGATGCTGACTCTCTTTTTTGTTGATTTTCTTGTTTTTCTTGTTGACTCTCTTTTTTGTTGATTTTCTTGTTTTTCTTGATGACTCTCTTTTTTGTTGATTTTCTTGTTTTTCTTGATGACTCGAACTGAACCTGCTTAAAATAAAACAACAAACTACCTCTTTTTTTCTTTTCTGCCCCAGTGTGGGCTTTTTAACTGTATAAACCATGATGTGCAAAAGTATTCCCATATTAGAAGGTGGGCGCCTAACTGAATTTAAACGTGCAATGCAATGCAGGAAATATTTCCGTATTTGAAGGTGGGCGCCTAACAGAATTTAAACGTGCAATGCGATGCAGAAAATATTCCCGTATTAGAAGGTGGGCGCCTAACAGAATTTAAACGTGCAATGCGATGCAGAAAATATTCCCGTATTAGAAGGTGGGCGCCTAACAGAATTTAAACGTGCAATGCGATGCAGAAAATATTCCCGTATTAGAAGGTGGGCACCTAACAGAATTTAAACATGCAATGCGAATGCAGAAAAGTATTCCCGTATTAGAAGGTGGGCACCTAACAGTAATTAAACGTGCAATGCAAATGCAGAAAAGTATTCCCGTATTAGAAGGTGGGCACCTAACGGTAATTAAACATGCAATGCGAATGCAGAAAAAGTATTCCCGTATTAGAAGGTGGGCACCTAACGGAAATTAAACGTGCAATGCAAATGCAGAAAAGTATTCCCGTATTAGAAGGTGGGCGCCTAACGGAATTTAAACGTGCAATGTGATGCAGAAAAGTATTCCCGTATTAGAAGGTGGGCACCTAACGGTAATTAAACATGCAATGCGAATGCAGAGAAAAGTATTCCCGTATTAGAAGGTGGGCGCCTAACGGAAATTAAACGTGCAATGCGATGCAGAAAATATTCCCGTATTAGAAGGTGGGCGCCTAACTGAATTTAAACGTGCAATGCGATGCAGAAAAATATTCCCGTATTAGAAGGTGGGCGCCTAACAGAAAGTAAACGTGCAATGCGATGCAGAAAGTATTTCCCGTATTAGAAGGTGGGCACCTAACAGTAATTAAACGTGCAATGCGATGCAGAAAGTATTCCCGTATTAGAAGGTGGGCACCTAACAGTAATTAAACGTGCAGTGCGAATGCAGAAAGTATTCCCGTATTAGAAGGTGGGTGCCTAACAGAAAGTAAACGTGCAATGCGATGCAGAAAGTATTCTCGTATTAGAAGGTGGGCGCCTAACAGAGAGTAAACGTGCAATGCAAATGCAGAAAATATTCCCGCAGCCTGAGGACTGGGGAGTGGATTTTAAAAGATGTTACTTTGCTCTTTTTGGTATTTTCTTTTCACCAACCTATCCCTTGCCTGTGAATTTCTCCACTTATTCGGCAGACTTTCTCTTTTTGGTATTTCAAATTTTCCACATTGGTCACATTCACTTTAAAGTGATTAGTGACAATTTGTTCCTGCATGAAACAAAATTTATTAGATATAAACTGCTGGCAACTCGCATCTGTCGTCCCCACTTCTTATTGCTTCCTTTGTTTTTGCTTTCTCGTGTTGCATGGCTTTCGACTTCTTGTCCCTTGCAGACTCTTTTTGTATTTTTCTCATTTCTCCATTTTTGTTTTGTTTTCTTTTTCTTTGGCCATGTTCGCCAAGCTTCTTTATTCCCTTCCCCAATCTTCTATCCTTTCTGATCCAGTGTTGTTTCGACTTCCGTTATCAGGAGCCGGTCTCTCAAAAGGGTAAACAATGAAATGCAGAAAAAATGAAAGAAAGGTAAGGGTATTTTGGAGAGATGACGGAACTTATCTGGGTATTTGTTGGCTGATTCCGCCGACCATGCCATGTATTTAAACTCCGACCCAGTTCGTTCCAATCATTATTCTGACTCTGAATTGCCTTTGACCCAAACCGATACTCTTTTTTGTTGCCTTTTCTCTTTTCTCACAATCCTTACGATCGCCTTACGGTGCCTCGAAAGGTTTTCACCAATAAGACTCTCTCATTTATTCTCTCGACCTCACAATCGCCTCACAGTGCCGATTAAGGTTTTCACTGATGAGACTCTCTCATTGTATTTCTCTCAAACTCACAATCGCCTCACAGTGCCGGCTAAGGTTTTCACTGATGAAACTCTCTCATTTTTCATTTTTGCTTTTTGTATTTTGTTTTTTGTACCACGGGGATTATCCGATGCTTCGCTCCTCCTTCATTGTATTTGTTATCATTTCAAAATTGATCAGAAGGTCTTTCTTTGGACTGTAACGTGGCTTTTGGATGGGTTGAGAAAGAAAGATATAAAGGCTCAAAATTTCGCGAGGGTTCAAAAATATTTACAACTCTCGGAATTATTAAACATAACTTCTGCCCCAGTTTCAATATGTGGGGAATTTTTGGATTTTTTCTTTATTGTGACTGAACCTCAGAGAGGCTGCCTACGTACCCTTTCGGGATCAAGTCGGACGTAGTTCATCCAACTTCATAAGTTAGATGGATTTCTTTTTGACTTTTTCCCGATTTCTTTGTCTTTTTCTCTTTTTCATTCATTTATTCAATTTTTTTCATTTTTCATTTCAATTTTTCATTTTTCATTTTTTTTTTCATTTTTCCATCATTTCACTTTTCATTCTGGCAATTTCGATCTTATTGCACTAAAGCGATTCCGAGAGAGGGATATGAAAGAATTCATTCATTAAGGCTCAAAGGGGTTATCAATGGATAAAGTGTTTGGATAGAGAATAAAATGCCTTCGTCATTTCAATTCCAAAATCACAACAAAATACAAAACATATAATTGAAAAGGAATCATACATAGTATCTTTTGACCGCATCTGAATTGATAGCAGTCTCTACGCACTTTCCTTCAACATCTGTTAAATATAATGCTCCATTGGACAACACCCGTGATACCACGAACGGTCCCTGCCAATTCGGCGCAAACTTTCCTTTTGCCTCGGCCCAATGTGGTAAGATACGCCTCAATACCAGTTGTCCGACTTCAAACTTTCGAGGTCGTACCTTCTTATTATATGCTCTGGCCATTCTTCGCTGATACAACTGTCCATGGCAGACTGCGGCCAATCTCTTCTCATCAATCAAATTCAACTGTTCTAATCGGGCCTTTACCCATTCATCGTCATCTATCTCAGATTCGGCTATAATTCGCAATGACGGTATTTCTATTTCTGCGGGTATAACAACCTCCGTTCCGTACACCAGTGTATAAGGTGTGGTTCCGATAGAAGTACGTACCGTCGTGCGGTAACCCATGAGAGCAAAGGGTAACTTTTCATGCCATTGCCTGGATCCCTCCACCATTTTTCGGAGAATCTTCTTGATATTCTTGTTAGCTGCTTCTACTGCTCCATTCGCTTTTGGCCTGTAAGGTGTGGATTTGCGGTGCGTGATCTTAAACCTTTCACAAACTTCCGCCATGAGATGACTGTTTAAATTGGCTCCATTGTCTGTGATAATCACCTTGGGGATTCCAAATCGGCATATGATGTTCTCGTGCACAAAATCCACCACCGCTTTCTTCGTCACCGCCTTGAATGTCTTAGCTTCGACCCACTTGGTGAAATAATCAATTGCAACCAGGATGAACCTGTGCCTATTAGAAGCGGCTGGATCTATTGGGCCGATGACATCCATGCCCCAAGCAACAAAAGGCCAAGGTGCTGACATTGTGTGCAACTCATAAGGCGGGGAATGGATCAGATCCCCATGTACCTGGCATTGATGGCATTTCTTTACATACCTGATGCAATCACGCTCCATCGTGAGCCAGTAGTACCCAAGCTCTCAAGATCTTCTTTGCTAAAACATATCCGCTCATGTGAGGTCCGCATACTCCAGCATGTACTTCAATCATGATTTCATCTGCTTGTTGTGCATCTACACACCGCAATAAACCCAGATCTGGTGTTCTTTTGTATACCACTCCTCCACTGAAGAAAAATCCATTGGCTAGACGCCTGATGGCTCTCTTCTGGTCTCCAGTGGCTTGCTCCGGGTATTTGCCAGCTTTCAAGTATTATCTAATATCATGATACCACGGCTCTCCATCCGACTCTTCTTCCACATCGAAGCAATAAGCATTCTGATCTCGGACTTGGATATGTAGTGGATCTATATATGTCTTGTCCGGATGATGCAACATAGAGGACAATGTGGCCAAAGCATCTGCAATTTCATTGTGCATTCTTGGGATGTGCTTGAACTCTATAGACTAGAATCTTTGAGACAACTCGTGCAAACAATACCGATATGGTATCAATTTCAAATCTCGTGTCTCCCATTCCCCTTGAATTTGGTGTACCAAGAGATCCGAGTCACCCATGACCAAAATCTCTTGAATACCCATGTCAATTGCCATCCTTAATCCCAAGATGCACGCCTCATATTCGGCCATATTGTTGGTACAGAAAAATCGAAGCTGAGCTATAACGGGATAGTGTTGACCCGTACTTGAAATGAGTACCGCTCCGATACCAACGCCCCTGCTGTTGACGGCTCCGTCAAAGTACATTTTCCATCCTGGCCTCTCCTCTTGCTCCATCTTCTCGACAAGCATTGCCTCTTCATCCGGAAAATATGTTTTCAATGGTTCATATTCATCATCCACCGGATTCTCGGCTAAGTGGTCCGCAATAGCTTGTGCCTTCATTGCCGTACGAGTTACATAGACAATGTCGAATTCCGTGAGCAGAATCTGCCATTTGGCCAGTCTTCCCGTAGGCATAGGCTTCTGAAATATATACTTGAGAGGATCCAATCGTGATATCAAGTACGTGGTGTATGCTGACAAATAATGCTTTAGCTTCTGAGCCACCCAAATCAATGCACAACAAGTTCTCTCCAGTTGGGTATAC
>JASVEL010013023.1:0-202928 GCA_032618575.1 Nicotiana noctiflora
CAGCCAACCATGTTTCCACATTTTCCTCATTTCAAATAATTCTCAACACAAAGCACTTTCTACAATCAACCAATTTAACAATAACCAATCAATCACGTAAAGCACAAGTAGTCAAACAAAGGGGCAATCAGTGCCCCACAGGTTGCAAACTCTCCTGCCGTCTCCTTTCACAATTTCACATTATTGATTTATGTATCAATTTTCAATAGCGATTTCGATCGCTTTCCATCCTTATTGCCCCTGACCACCCTTATTACCTCGGCCACCCTTATCACCCCAACCCAAACCTTATTTCACCACGTCGCGGCGCGCGACACGACCCCGCCTTACAGTTGAAAACACAACAATTTCAAACAAGCAGATAAGGTACTACACACAATTTCAACAAGTTCAAATAAGCAACTCGCACATTGTTTCATGTTCTCAATTACTTCTCAAGCCAATATCACAACCAAGTTACAATGTTTCCACATTCAATAATATTCACACATGTATATTCAACAATTTTCCATAATTCAAGTGTTTCATCTCTTTCCACAATAAACCAATTCTCAAGTGTTTCGATTTCTTTTCCACAAGGTGCCATATAGGCCATCATAATCATTATTCACAAATTCTTTACCCAATTCAACTCTCATTTACCTTTCGGCTCATATTTCTTACCACAACACTCATAGTTCAACAACAACTTTGAATATCCAACAACAACATCAATTAATCACATACAATTTCTCAAATCAACACATGCCAAACAATTTTACACATAAGGGCGATTTCACAAGAATCAAAATTAGCCATACATACCTGGTGATGATTTTTCTTCCGTTAACCTTCTACTTTATGCTTACCCAAGATATCCTATTCTTGCCAACCTTGTTCTTGAAGACTCTTACTTCTACCCACTTCTTTTTACTAGAAATCAAGTTCAATAATCATGCATGAGTGTAAAAATTCTATTTTCAAAAGCTATTATATGCAAACCTCTCTTTACCCAATTAAAACTGAAAATCAAAGAAAATAGTTAGGGTTTTTACCTTGAAAATATTGGGGAAGTTGAATCCTTGCCCTAGAATCCCTTGGAATTAAGTAGTTGGAACAATCTTTCAAGATGAAGAACTTCTCTCTCTAAAAACCCTCTCTTCTCTCTCTAATTTTTGGTGAGATGATATGATAAAAATGAAGAAGAGGTGTGTTATATTAAAGAAGAGATCGGGTCAAAATGTTACAAAAATCTGGGCCGGGGTCAAATATGCGGTCACTATGCGACCGCAGAATCAACATGCGGTCCGCATAGTGGCCGCAGAATGGCTCAAAAATTACGCAGGCTCTGGAACGATTTGCGGTCACTATGCGGACCGCATGTCGATTCCGCGGTCGCAAAAGTGCACCGCAGATTGACATGCGATCGCATATCGACCGCACATTGGACACAATTTTGGGCAACTCTCTGGAACGATCTGCGGTCACTATGCGGACCGCATATTGATTATGCGGTCGCAAAAGTGCACCGCAGATTGACATTTTTCTGGAAAAAATTTTATTCTACATTTTGAAACTTAAATCACTACCAAGGGTCCGAACCGCGGCTCGCAAGCTCGCCGCGAAGAATTCTACGCATTCCTAACACATCATTCGGACTATGACACCACATCTACTAGGTTTTATGCACAAAAATTTCACGGGGCCTTACAGTTCCACATCATAAGTCAAATCCTCATCTAGCTGTATCGTGCTGAAGCCTAACACATGAGACGGGTCTCCGACATACTTCCGGAGCATAGATACATGGAACACCGGGTGAACTCCCGACAAACCGGGTGGCAAAGCAAGCATATAAGCCACCTCCCCAACTTTCCTAAGCACCTCAAAAGGTCCAATAAACCTTGGGCTCAACTTCCCTTTCTTTCCAAACCTCATAACACCCTTCATAGGCGAAACTTTCAGCAACACCTTCTCACCTACCGAATAAGACACATCTCGGACCTTCCGGTCTGCATAACTCTTCTGACGCGACTGAGCTGTGCGAAGTCTCTCCCTGAATCACCTTCACCTTATCTAAGGCATCTTGGACTAACTCTGTCCCTAACAACCTAGCCTCGCCGGGCTCGAACCAACCAACCGGAGACCTACACCGCCTCCCATATAAAGCTTCATACGGCGCCATCTGAATGCTGGACTGATAGCTATTATTATAAGCAAACTCCGCCAAAGGCAAATAATCAGCCCATGAACCACCAAAATCAATGACACAAGCACGCAACATGTCCTCCAATATCTGAATAGTACGCTCAGACTGCCCATCCGTCTGTGGATGAAATGCTGTGCTCAACTCTACCTGTGACCCCAACTCTCGCTGAAATGTCCTCCAGAACTGAGATGTGAACTGGGTACCTCTGTCCGATATAATGGAAATAGGAACTCCATGCAATCTCACTATCTCACGGATGAATATCTCCTGCCAACCGCTCCGAGGTATAGGTAGTACACACTGGGATGAAGTGAGCTGACTTAGTCAACCTATCCACAATCACCCAAACTGAATCAAACTTCCTCGCCGTCCGAGGGAGTCCACTAACAAAGTCCATAGTTATTCTTTCCCACTTCCACTCCGAAATATCAATACGCTGGAATACACCACCAGGTCTCTGATGCTCATACTTGACCTGCTGACAGTTTAGACACCGAGCCACATGGCTCACAATATCTTTCTTCATCTTTCTCCACCAGTAATGCTGCTTCAAATCCTGGTACATCTTCGCGGCTCCTGGATGAATAGAATACCGCGAGCTATGGGCTTCCTCCAATATCAATTCACGAAGGCCGTCAACATTGGGCACGCATATCCGGCCCTGCATCCGCAACACACCATCACTATCAATAGTGACATCCCTAGCATCATCATGCTGAACTCTGTCCTTAAGGACAAGTAAGTGTGGATCATCATACTGGCGCTCTCGAATACGATCATATAAAGAAGAACGAGCTACTACATAAGCCATCACCCGACTGGGCTCAGAAATATCCAGCCTTACCATCTGGTTAGCTAACGCCTGAACATCAACTGCTAGGGGTCTCTCCCCAACTGGAATATACGCCAAACTGCCCATACTAATAGCCTTCCGGCTCAATGCATCAGCCACTACATTGGCTTTCCCGGATGATACAAGATAGTAATATCATAGTCTTTAAGCAATTCAAGCCATCTCCGCTGCCTCAAATTTAGATCTTTCTGCTTAAACAAATGCTGAAGGCTACGGTGGTCCGTATATACATCACAAGATACACCATATAGATAATGCCTCCAAATCTTCAAGGCATGAACAATAGCAACTAACTCCAAATCGTGAACAGGGTAGTTTTTCTCGTGGGGCTTTAGCTGACGAGAAGCATATGCGATGACCCTACCCTCCTGCATAAATACATAACCAATGCTAACTCCCGAGGAATCACAATACACAATATAAGGATCTAAAGCTGTCGGCAGTATCAAGACTGGTGCCATGGTCAATGCTGTCTTGAGCTTCCGAAAGCTCTCCTCGCACTCCTCGGACCATAAGAAAGGAACACCCTTCCGAGTCAATCTAGTCAAGGGTGAAGCAATAGAAGAGAATCCCTGAACGAATCGGCGATAATACCCTGCCAATCCCAGAAAGCTACGGATCTCAGTAACTGAGGTCGGTCTGGGCCAACTCTGCACTGCCTCGACCTTCCTCGGATCTACCCGAATACCATCACAGGACACCACGTGCCCTAAGAATGCCACGGACTCAAGCCAGAACTCACATTTGGAGAACTTGGCATACAGCTTCTCCTCTCTCAATCTCTGCAATACTATACTCAAGTGCCGAGCATGCTCCTCCCGGCTACGAGAGTAGACAAGTATGTCATCAATGAATACGATCACAAATGAATCAAGATACGGCCTGAATACACTGTTCATCAGATGCATAAATGCTGCTGGGGCGTTGGTCAGCCCAAAAGACATCACAAGGAACTCATAGTGACCATATCTGGTCCGGAATGCAGTCTTCATAATGTCAGACTCTCTAATCTTCAGCTGATGGTAGCCTGAACGAAGATCAATCTTCGAGAACACCCTAGCTCCCTGGAGCTGATCAAACAAATCATCAATACGAGGCAGAGGATACTTATTCTTCACCGTTGCTTTGTTTAGCTGCCTATAGTCAATACACATCCTCATAGATCCGTCCTTCTTCTTAACAAACAGGACTGGTGCACCCCACGGCGACACACTCGGCCGAATAAACCCCTTATCTAGAAGTTCTTGAAGCTGCTCTTTCAGTTCTTTCAACTCAGCTGGTGCCATCCGATAAGGAGGAATGGATATGGGCTGGGTGCCCGGCACCAAGTCAATGCCAAAATCAATATCCCTGTCCGGCGGCATGCCCGGCAGGTCTGAGGGGAATACATCTGGGAAGTCCCTCACAACAGGTACGTAATCAATGCTAGGAGACTCAGCTCCCACATCTCTCACAAAAGCTAAGTACGATAAGCACCCTTTTTCAACCATCTTCTGAGCTTTTAAGAATGAAATAACACGGCTAGGGACGAAATCGGTCGAACCCCGCCACTCGATCTGAGAAATACCAGGAATGGCCAACGTAACTGTCTTAGCATGACAGTCCAATACAACATGGTACGGAGACAACCAGTCCATACCCAATATAACATCAAAGTCCACCATACCCAACAATAACAAATCTGCCTGGGTCTCCATACCCCCAATAGATATAACACAGGATCTATAGACATGATCCACAACAATCGTATCACCCACGGGGGTGGATACATGAACAGGTAAATCAAGAATACCACGAGTCGCACCCAAATGATGTGCAAAATAAGAGGACACGTAAGAATATGTGGACCCTGGATCAAATAGAACAGAGGCATCTCTGTGACAGACAGAAATGATACCTGTAATCACAGCATCGGAGGCAACTGCATCACGCCTGTCCGGAAGTGCATAGAACCGTGCCTGGCCTCCACCAGATCTCTCCTCGCCCCTGGGACGACCACGAGAAGACTGACCTCCACCTCTACTAGACTGAGATGGTGCTGAAGAGGAGGGCTGATCCCTCTGCTGAGTCCTGCCCCTACGTAGACGAGGGCAATGTCTCCTCATATGGCCAAACTCACCACACTCATAACATGCACCTGGTGCTGGAGAAGTAGGTGCTGCACTCTGGGCTGGGAGGGCACCAAGCGATGACCGACCCTGCTGAAATCCCTGTCGACCACGACCATAAGAACCTCCGCTCTGCTCTGGGCGGCCTGAATGAGAAGGTCTAGACGAGCGACCTCTGCTCTGCTGGGAATGCCCTCTAGATGGAGCACCACTAAAACTACCAGAACCACGAGGCCTCTTGGCCTCCCGCTCCTCTCTCTCTCTCGGCGACGATCCGCCTCAATGGAGCGTGCCATATCAGCTACCTGCTCAAACGATGATGACAGAACTCGCTCGCTGGTCATAAGAATACGGATAGAGTAGTTGAGGCCATCAATGAACCTCCTGATCCTCTCCCTATCATTAGGGATCATCCATGTGGCATGCCTAGCCAACTGTGTAAATCTGAGCTCATACTGGGTCACAGACATGTCGCCCTGAATCAACCACTCGAACTGGCGACGTAGCTCCTCGCGACGAGACTGAGGTACATATTTCTCTAGAAAGAGAGTAGAGAACTGCTGCCATGTGAGAGGTGCTGCTCTTGCGTGCCTACGCCTCTCAAACTCCTCCCACCAATCAAATGCGGGACCAGTGAACTGAAATGTAGTAAATGAAACTCCGCTGGACTCAAGAATACCAGCCGTACGCAGCATCTTCTGACACTTATCCAAGAAACCCCGGGCATCCTCGCCCTCAACGCCACTGAAATGGGGTGGCTGAAGTCTACCAAATCTCTCAAGACAACGTTGCTCGTCGTCGGGCATAACCTGAACCATATGCTTTGGAGCTGGAGCTGGTGCGACTGGAGGAATAACCGGTGCAACCACCTGAGCGGGGACCACCTCTGGCGTCTGAAGTCCCTGAACAACCTGCTCAGGTGTGCGAGCTGCAGGGGTCTACTGACCACCCCCTGACTGAGATGTCGCTACAGTAGCGGTAGCTGAAACTACCTGAGCCAAACCGGAACACACTGATAATATTTGGGCAAGAGTCTCCTGAAGACCAGGAATAGCAATAGATATAGTCTGGCCCTGAACTGGGACTGCTGGAGCTTCAACCACTGGGGGCTGCTCCTGAACTGGTACAACAGGCGGGTCAGCTGGCACTGCCTCAGCCGCCCTACCTCTACCTCTAGCACGACCGCGCCCACGGCCTCTAACAGGTGGCAATGGAGGTCGTCCACCTCGTCCCGATGCTCGCGTTCTCGCCATCTACGAGAGAATAGAATATAGAAGTTCAGTTCTCAGAACAACAAGATCGCACGACAGAGTTCAAGAAAAGTGAAGTTTTCCTAAAGGTTCGCAGCCTCCCGAGGATAAGTACAAGCGTCCCCGTACCGATCCACAAGACTCTACTAACCGGCTCAAGACTCACGAGGCCTAGTAAACCTAGGCTCTGATACCAACTTGTCACGACCCCAAATCCGGTCGTGATGGCGCCCAGCACATTACTAAGCCAGCCTGACCAATCAATATAAACAACGGAGCTAGAAGCTCTCTTTTAGCCTATTTAAGCATATTAAATCACGAAGCAATAGCTATGCAAATAACGAAAACAGGGAACCAAGTCCCATAATACATCAACTCCCATAGACCAAGGGTCAAGAGTCATGAGCCTCTACAGAACATGAGTGTATAAAGGTTTACAAAATACCAAGTGCGGAAAGAAATGTCAATACAAAATCAAAAGACAATAGGAAGGAATATCGGGTCCTGCGGACTCTGCAGCTACCTCGAATATCCACAAATGTCGCCTCGCACAGCTACTAGATCACTGCTGAGAGGTACCTGGATCTGCACACAAGGTGCAGGGAGTAAAATGAGTACTACCAGACTCAGTGGTAATAAACAAGGGTAAGACAGCGCAGATAAGAAATCCGCAATAAAGCACTATGTAAATCTATAATCGCCTACCCTGTCATAGAATCAATCTTCACTGTACCTGTACCAACAAATACCAATAAATAGCATAACAGCTAGCAGATGTAGCTAAATGCAATGCAATGAATGATATGACCGCTACGGCGTGTAGCCCGACTCCAATTTTGGGTACCCGTGCTCACTGTGGGGGTTCAGACTCCGGAGGGGCTCCTACAGCCCAAGCACATCTCATAGAGATATTCCTGCGGCGTGCAGTCCGATCCAACATATATCTCGCTGCGGCGTGCAGCCCGATCCACTACTAGTCAGCTAATATGCAGATACAGCCTCGCAGGCTCAAAAGTAGTTTTTGAAAACTCTTTTATCATTTTTCAGTTGGAAAACAGTAATATCAAGTTCCAGAGATTGGAATTAGCATAATAACAAAAATAGCTGCGGACTAGTAGTAACCTAGCATGTCTATGTGATAAGACAATGATAACGATCCTCGCGGGATCCAACAACTGGCTCACGGCCCACATGTATACTCAACCGCCCAAGAAGGGGGTTCCTTGGCTCAAGAGTGGCCATTATCACAATATGTATATATATATGCAACCATCCGAGAAGGAGGTTCGACGGCTCTAGAATAGCCAATATTACAATATAAACAGGTTGGACTAATATGTAGTCTCCAGTTCATGATCGACCCCGCACCCTCAAGAGTGTGCGTGTCTCGCCGTTATACAGCGTCACAAAGTGGTATACCGGGGTTTCGAACCCGCTGGTCATCACCCACATCTATTACTCACCTCAATACAGCGCGACGACTATTCCGCAATGCCCTTGCCACGAGAATCAAGCTCCGTACGCGTAGAATCTGATCAAATACAGTAAAAATATAACAATTTAGGCCAATGGGACAACACCCAATCAATACAACTCAATTTACATCAAAATTCCCAAAGTTGTCAAAACCCGAGCCCCGGGCCCACATTCCGAAATTTACGAAATTCACATTTCTGGAACCCTCGTCTCAATACGAGTCTAAGCATATCAATTTTACCAAAATCGGACTCCATTTGCCCATTCAAAACCTTGATTTTCTAAAGTCCAAGACTAGGGCTAAATCCTCCATAATTACCCCAAATTCCTCCATTTTCATGATATAATTGCATGATATTATCAATACTAATCATAATATGAGTTCATAGTTGATTACCTCATGATTTCCCTTGATTTCTTCCTCAAAATCGCCCAAAGTCGCCCTTAAGCCGAGACCCCCAAATGATAAAATGTTTCTGAAATTTTCTAACTTCTGATACACTTAACTTACAGCGATTTTCGCTTCTGCGGAAGAATTTCCGCTCCTACGAGTCCGTATCCGCGACCAAAGGGTCGCTTCAGCGGTTCCAGGCCTAGCCGGCCAATTCCGCTTCTGCGATCAATGGACCGCTTAAGCGCGTCCGCTTCTGCGATGAAACGTCCGCTTCTGCGAAAACATCCGCTTCAGCGCTCCGGATTCCGCTTCTGCGGACTCGCCCAGGCGGTCAAGTGTCCGCTTCTGCGGACCTTCCCATTTTCTTCTCGTCCGCTTCTGCGATCATTGGCTCGCACCAGCGACATCGTTTCAGCGGAAGGATTTCCGCTTCTGCGTAACCAAGTGCTCCTGCGCCCCTCGTCCGCTTCGCGGACTCGCTCCTGCGCCCCCAATTCCGCAGGAGCGGAAACAACAGAAACAGAATCCCAACCTGCAATTTTTCCACAATTTTCTTCCGTTTAACCATCCGAAAACACCCCGAGGCCCCCCGGACCTCATCCAAACATACCAACACATCTTAATACCTTATTCGAACTTGCTCCAATCCTCAAAACACGTCTAACAACATCAAAACTCATAATTCGCATCGAATTCAAGTCTAAATTCTTTAAAACATTCCAAATTGCACATTCAATCAAAAACCCGACCAAACGACGTCCGAATGACCTGAAATTTTGCAGGCACATCCAAATTCACCTAACGAAGCTACTGCAACCTGTCGGAATTCCATTCCGACTCCCGGATCAAAATATCACCTACCGTTCGGATTTCGCCAAAATTCAACCTTAGCCAATTCAAGCCTATTTCTACACCGGGCCTCCAAATTCAATTCCGATCGCTCCCCTAAGTCACAAATCACCTCCCGGAACTATCCGAATCATCGAATCCGATTCCGAGCACTCTAACTCAATAGTCAACTCTTGGTTGACTTTTCATATTCAAGCTTTCTTCAAACATGCTATTTGTTTCATTTCCAATCCAAATCACTTCTAACTCACCCGATATACTCTAATACTGTTTTAAAAGCATAATATATGTAAATGCAAGGTAACGGGGTGGTAATTCCCGTAACGACGGGCCGGGTCGTTACAAGCTTTTTCTTAGGCTGCTACTTGGCTTAGGAAAAGAGTTTTTTCCTCTCCTTTTAGTAATATATAGATATAAATATTTATATTTATATTTATTAAAACACCAACTATAAACTACTCCCAATTTGAGTGGGTAGTTTTTTTTCATTTTTTAATATAGCAAATTATAATATATTTATATTTATTAATCCAAAAAGAGTAACTAATTAATTCAAAATTTTAAAAGGGTTTTTAGTTAAAAGGTATTTTTTTTCTTAACAATGCCACTTATCTTTTTGTGATTATGCCATTTATCTTAATAATATGCTTTAAAAATAATTTTAAAATAATGTTAAATTCTAAATTGAAACTATTCTACAACTTGTATGGGTAGTTTTTTAAATTAATATTTTTGTTTTTTTATTGTAGGTAATTTAATTTTTTTCATTTTTTTATTTTAAAATAACTTTAAAACACCAACTATAAATTACTCCGTAATTTGAATGGGGTAGTTATTTGTTTTTAATTTTCATTTTTTAATATAGCTAATTATAATATATTTATATTTATTAATTCAAAAAGAGTAACTAATTAATTTAGAATTTTAAAAAGTGGAAAAGGCTTCTATTCATCACGAGACTGATCGGATCTGCCGTAGACACCTTTAGTTAAAAGGTAGTTTATTATCCTAACAATGCCACTGTCACGACCCGGATTTTCCCCCAATATCGGGATCGTGATGGCGCCTACTCGTGGTAGCTAGGCAAGCCACTGTGTTCATACTATCCTATTTTTAACACAATTTTAATTAAATAAAAGCGGAATACTTTATCGAAATGGAAATAATAAATCACGAGGTAAAAAAAAATCATACTGAAATCCTCTACCCAAGACTTGGAGTCACCAACTCACAAACTACTATGGAATACTACACATAAAAGTCTGAAGGAAATATAACATAATTCTGTTTGTCTCGGAACAATGAGACTACAGCTATTAACATAATTAAAGAAAGAGACGCCGGGCCTGCGGACGTCTGCAAGCTACCTCGGTCTCAAATGTGATCAACTCCCACGCAATCTATTTACTCCTGCTGCTGCTCCTGATCGTAACCTGGACCTGTGCAAAAACGCACATAAGTGTAGCATCAGCACAACCGACCCCATGTGCTGGTAAGTGCCTGGCCTATCCCGGCGAAGTAGTGACAAGCCTAGGACCAGACACCCACATAACCCCGTGCAATTCAATATATATATATGTGTACCACAAAATAACAAGAAATAATCAAGTATTAACACAATAAGGAATATCTTAAAGAATTCAACAATTAACCACGGTTAATAATTTCACAAGGAAAAACAAAGTGTAATGTAAACACAAATAATATCAATTCAAGGAATAGCAAACAGTTGCACGGTATCACCCTTCGTGCTTTTACTCTCATCCTCACATCCATAGTACGGCATGATCCTTCGTACATGGTTCAATAATAGGGCACGGCATGATCCTTCGTGCATAATCAATAATAGGGCACGCGGCATGATCCTTCGTGCATAATCAATAATAAACATGGCACGACATGATCCTTCGTGCATAATCAATAATAAACATGGCACGGCATGATCCTTCGTGCATAATCAATAATAAACATGGCACGACATGATCCTTCGTGCATAATCAATAATAAACATGGTACGGCATGCTCCTTCGTGCATAATCAATAATAAACATGGCACGGCATCACCCTTCGTGCATTATCTCTCTTCCTCACCCAAATAACAATCACGGTTAAGGGCAAAGAAAGAAACAACAATTCATAAATCGTCCCATCAAGGGCAATCAATAATTATCTTCACAACAAGTCCCAACAAGGGAGAACAATAACAATTCATCTGTAATATATCTCAAATAATCATTTTCCAACGACTCACGGTCATACTAGACGCCGGTGTATGGATGCTCGTCACCACAGCCCATACACCGCACTCGATCACATAACACATAACACATAATCCTATTCCCTCAAGCTAGAATAGAACAAACACTTACCTCGAATGCTTATGAACAATTCACCCCGTGGAAATGTCTTTTCCTTTTGAATTTGACTCCAATCCAATCGTATCTATACACAATTGATTTAATATCATCAATTCTACTTAACAAACTAGTTCATATTGCTAAATATGGTTTTTACCACATTCCGCCCGGAATAGTAAAAACCGACCCCGAGCCCACATAATCGAAACTCAAGTTTCGAACCAAAATAATTTCACCCAATCTTCCATGAGTTCAAATATACAATTTGTTCTTAAGTTCGACTCCAAAACGAGGTCTAAATCGCAAATTCTTTGAAAGCCCTAACTATACCCATTTCTCAAATTTTCAACCAATTTATACATGTTTAAGCCTAAGGATTTGATTGATGTTGATGAAAAACGAAGAAAACGAGTTAACAATACTTACCCAATGAACTTTGATGAAGAAATGCCTCAAAAATCGCCTAAAACGCTGTGGAGAAGGGGTTTGAACAGAAATGGGATTTTTATCCCGTTTCTGTTCTGTTTTCTGTCTTAAATTCACTGGGCGAAATTTTTGTTCTACGCGATCGCGTGAATTGGGTCGCGATCGCGGAAGGCAAATATTCAACACTACGCGATCACGTGGACAATGCTGCGATCGCGTAGAAGAATTTCGCTGGGTGGCTCATTTGTACTACGCGATCGCGTGAAAAGGGTCGCGATCGCGTTGAAGGAAAACGGAAAGCTACGCGATCGCGTGCAGACGGCTGCGATCGCGTTGAAGAAGGACGGAAAGCTACGCGATCACGTGCAGAAGGCTGCGATCACGTTGAAGAAGGACAGAAAGCTTCGCGATCGCGTTCAGACTGATGCGATCGCGTTGAGTAATGTGACAAGGCAGTGCGATCGCGTGTACAAGGCCGCGATCGCGTAGAGTAAAATGTCTATGTAAAAATTGCAGAAAATCTGCCAGTTTTCTAAGTCCAAAAACACCCCGAACCACCTCCGAAACACTCCCGAGCCCTCGGGGCCCCAAACCAAATATGTACACTAACTCAAAAACATCATACGAACTTGCTCGCGCGATCAAATCGCTAAAATAACATCAAAATCAATGAATTGAGCCTTAAAACTCAAGAATTCTTTAAAATTCCAAAATTTCAAAACTTTCCAATTTAAGGCCGAAACACGTCAAACGACGTCCGTTTTCAACCAAACTTTACAGGAAGCGCTTAACCAATATATATGACCTGTACCGGGCGTCGGAACCAAAATACGAGCCCGATACCAGTACTTTTTAATCAAAATTCAGTTTCATTTTCCTTAAACATTTTCGGAAAACAATTTAACAGAAAAATTCTTTTACCGGGGTTCTAGACCTCGGATTTCAATTCCGGGCATATGCCCAAGTTCCATATTTTTCTACGGATTTTCCTGAAATAGTCAAATCACGGATCCGGGTCCGTTTACCAAAAATGTTGACCAAAGTCAACCATATCAATATTAATATCAAAATTCTTCTACTTTTTCACATATTTCACATATTTCAACATAATTATTTTTCAGCTTTGTGCCCGGACTGTGCACGCAAATCGAGGCAACATAGAATGAGGTTTTCAAGGCCTTAGAAGCTCGAAATGATTAATTAAATAAGTGATGACCCTTTTGGGTCGTCACAATCTCCACCTCTAAAACAACCGTTCGTCCTCGAACGGACAAAAGAAAGAAGTACCTGAGTCAGGAAACAAATGTGGGTAGCGGCTCCGCATATCAGACTCGGACTCCCAGGTCGATGCCTCAGGAGGCTGGCCTCTCCACTGAACACGCACAGAAGGATAACTCTTCGACCTCAACTGTCGCCGGTCTAGAATGGCTACCGGCTCCTCCTCGTAAGATAGATCATTGTCCAATTGGACATTACTGAAGTCTAACACATGTGTGGGATCGCCGTGGTATCTCCGAAGCATAGATACATGAAAAACTGGATGCACAGCTGATAAGCTAGGCGACAGAGCTAGTCTGTAAGCCACCCCTCCCACTCGTCTAGAATCTCAAATGGACCAATATACCTAGGGCTGAGCTTGCCCTTCTTCCCAAACCTCATCACGCCCTTCATAGGCGACACTCGGAGCAATACTCGTTCACCAACCATGAAATCTACATCTCGAACCTTACGATCCGCATAAGTCTTCTGCCTGGACTGAGCTGAACGCAATCTCTCCTGAATAGTCTTGACCTTATCCAAGGCCTCCTGAACTAAGTCTGTACCCAACAACCGAGCCTCTCCCGGTTCAAACCATCCAACTGGTGATCGACATCGCCTACCATACAACGCCTCATACGGAGCCATCCGGATGCTAGATTGGTAACTGTTATTGTAGGCGAACTCTGCTAATGGTAGAAACTGGTCCCACGAGCCTCCGAAATCAATAACACATGCTCGAAGCATGTCTTCTAGAATCTGAATAGTCCTCTCGGACTGGCCATCCGTCTGAGGATGAAATGCTGTACTCAACTGAACCTGGGTGCCTAACTCCTGCTGGACCGCTCTCCAGAATCGCGAGGTAAACTGCGTACCCCGATCAGAGATAATAGATACTGGCACTCCATGGAGACGAACAATCTCCCTAATGTAAACCTCCGCTAACCTCTCCGACGAGTAGGAGACAGATACTGGAATAAAGTGTGCTGATTTGGTCAGCCTATCAACAATGACCCAAATAGTATCAAATTTCCTCCGAGTCAAAGGAAGTCCAGTAATAAAGTCCATAGTGATCCGCTCCCATTTCCACTCGGGAATTTCAATCCTCTGGAATACACCACCAGGTCTCTGGTGCTCATATTTCACCTGCCGACAATTTAGACACCGAGCGACATACGCAACGATATCTTTCTTCATTCTGCGCCACCAATAGTGTTGCCGTAAGTCCTGGTACATCTTCGCGGCGCCTGGGTGAATAGAATACCGCGAACTGTGGGCCCTCGCTAAGATCAACTCTCGAATTCCTTCGACATTGGGCACACAAACTCGACCCTGCAATTTCAATACCCCATCATCATCTAGATTTACCTGTGTGGCACCTCCCCGCTGTACCGTATCTCTCAACTCACGCAAATGAGGATCATCAAATTGCCTCTCACGGATACGCTCTAATAAAGAAGAACGAGCGACCGTGCAGGCTAACACTCTGCTAGGCTCAGAAATGTCTAATCTCACGAACCGGTTGGCTAAGGCCTGGACATCTAGAGCTAATGGTCTCTGATTGACCGGAATATATGCAAGACTACCCATGCTGGCATACTTTCTACTCAATGCATCGGCCACCACATTGGCCTTACCCGGGTGATATAATATAGTAACATCATAGTCTTTTAGCAACTCTAACCATCTCCGCTGTCGTAGATTCAACTCCTTCTGTTTGAACAAGTACTGTAGGCTTTTGTGATCAGTGTACACCTCACATGTCACACCATATAGATAATGCCTCCAGATCTTTAAGGCATGAACCACTGCCGCTAATTCAAGATCATGAACTGGATAATTCTTCTCATGTATCTTTAACTGCCTCGAAGCATAAGCGATAACCTTACCATCCTGCATCAATACCGCTCCAAGCCCTGTACGAGATGCGTCACAATAAACTGTATAAGGCCCTGTACCCGTAGGTAGTATCAACACTGGTGCGGTGGTCAAGGCTGTCTTGAGCTTCTGAAAGCTCGCCTCACACTCCTCTGACCACTGAAACTGGACACCCTTCTGGGTCAACCTGGTCATCGGGGCCGCAATAGAAGAAAACCCCTCTACAAAACGACGGTAGTAACCTGCTAATCCCAAGAAACTCCGGATCTCAGTCACTGAAGCTGGTCGAGGCCAATTCTGGACTGCCTCAATCTTCTTTGGGTCTACCCGAATACCTTCCACCGATACAATGTGACCCAGAAATGCTACCGAACTCAGCTAGAACTCACATTTAGAAAATTTGGCATATAGCTGGTTATCTTTCAGAGTCTGAAGAACCACTCTGAGGTGCTGCTCGTGCTCTTCCTGGCTGCGGGAGTACACCGGGATGTCATCTATGAAGACTATCACGAACAGATCTAAGTAAGGCCTGAATACCCGATTCATCAACTCCATGAATGCTTCTGGGGCATTGGTCAACCCGAAGGACATGACCAAGAACTCATAATGCCCATATCTAGAGCGAAAGGTTGTCTTAGGAATGTCAGCCGCCCTGATCTTCAACTGATGGTAGCCTGACCTCAAGTCTATCTTAGAGAATACTCTCGCTCCCCGGAGCTGGTCAAACAAATCATCAATCCTCGGCAGTGGATATTTATTTTTGATAGTCACCTTGTTTAACTGCCGGTAATCAATACACATCCGCATCGAGCCATCCTTCTTCTTTACAAATAACACAGGTGCTCCCTAGGGGGAAACACTGGGCCTGATAAAGCCCTTCTCAAGAAGGTCCTGCAACTGATCTTTCAACTCTTTTAGTTCCGGTGGGGCCATACGATAGGGTGGAATAGAGATGGGCTGAGTACCCGGTGCCAGATCAATACAGAAATCAATATCCCTGTCGGGTGGCATGCCCGGCAGGTCTGAAGGAAAAACCTCAAGAAACTCCCGTGCAATAGGGACCGACTCAATGGAAGGAACTTCTGCGCTGGAATCACGAACATAAGCCAAATAAGCTAGACACCCCTTCTCGACCATACGTCGAGCCTTAACATAAGAAATAACGGTGCGAACGGAGTGGCTTGAGGTACCCTTCCACTCTAATCGGGGTGATTCTGGCAAGGCTAAGGTGACAGTCTTAGCATGACAATTAAGAATAGCATGGTATGGGGACAACCAGTCCATCCCCAATATGACATCAAAATCTACCATATCCAAGAGCAACGGATCAACACGGGTCTCAAGACCCCCAAATATAACTACGCACGAACGATGCACCCGATCGACTACAATAGAGTCACCCACTGGCGTAGCCACATAAACTGGAATATCCAGAGCATAGCTGGGCACAGCCAAATACGGTGCGAAGTAGGAAGACACATAGGAATATGTAGATCCAGGGTCAAATAATACCGAAGCACCTCTGCCACACACAAGAATAGTACCTGTAATCACGGCATCTGATGCCTCTGCCTCTGGCCTGGCTGGTAAAGCATAGAATCGGGGATCTGCACCTCCCCTCTGAGCTGCGTCTCTAGGACGACCATCAACTGGCTGACCTCTACCTCTGGCCGGACGGTCTCCACCTCTACGGTCTCGACCTCCACCTCTATAATCTCTACCCCCGCCTCTGGCTGGCTGGGCAGGCTTGAGGGTCAGCTGGGGCCTGAATCATAGGACGAGGACCTCGCTGCTGAGAGTTGCCCGCTGCTATAGGGCAATTCCTGATAAAATGACCTCGGTCGCCACAACCGTAGCAACTCTTAGACTGATAGGGCTGCTGGCCCTGACGACCTGAATGGCCTCCACGAACGCTCTGAAGAGGCTGAGCACTAATAGGAGACTGGTCTGAATAATACCCCGAGAACCACGATCACCTGATCCACCCTGTGAAGCCTGAAGGGCGGAATGAAAAGGCCTGGAAGACTGGCCTCTATCAAAGGATTCTCTGCTACCAGAGGAAGAACCACCAAATCTACCTGAATGACGAGGCCTCTTATCCGAAGAATAACCGCCTCCCCTAGCAAGAGCCATCTCAACTCTGCGTGCTGCATTGGCTGCCTCCTGAAATGATATGTCACTCCCCACGCCCATAGCCATCTGGAGTCTAATCGGATGATTAAGCCCATCTATAAATCTGCGGACCCTCTCCCGCTCCGTGGGAAGTATCACCACTGCATGACGAGCCAAGTCGATAAACCTCGTCTCATACTGTGTAACTGTCATAGTGCCCTGATGGAGGCGCTCAAACTGCCTCCGAAGTAAATCCCGCCGAGTAGTAGGGAGAAACTTCTCCATAAATAGTTCCGCAAACTGGTCCCATGATAGAGTTGGGGACCCTGCTGGTCGAGTCAAGGCAATAATCTCTCCACCAAGTCTTGGCGGATCCTGCAAGTCTGAAAGTACAAAAATCAACTCCGTTTGTCTCCACGATCCCCGTAGTCTTGAGAATCTCATGGCAACTGAATAAAAAGTCCTGAGGATCCTCTGATGCGGTTCCACTGAAAGTAGTGGTAAATAGCTTGGAGAACCGATCAAGTCTCCATAAGGAATCAGAAGTCATGGCCGCTCCATCTCCGGCATGAGCCGTGGTACTCGACTGAGTGGCCACAGCTGGCTGAACCACTGGTGCCTGAGGCTGAGGAACTACTGGCTCCGGAGTACGAGCAATAGGAGTCCGGGCCCCTCCTCCAGCCTGAGAAGTGGCTGGGGCAACTGATAATAAACCCGCTCCGGCAATGCTGTCCATGAATCCCGCTATTCTGACCAAAGCATCCCGGAGATCCGATGTAATTAAAGCCTCTCCTGGGACCTGAGCTGGGCCCACTGGAGCTGCTGGAATCGGAACCTCCTCGTCAATCTCAATATGGGGCTCCACCTCCGGGGTAGCTGCCTGGGGCTGAGCTCTACCCCTACCACGGCCTCTGATACGGCCTCGACCCCTGCCCCTCACAGGAGCTGTCTGGGGCTCAGGCTGCTGGTCGGCGGACGAAGAAGTGCGTGTCCTTACCATCTGCGAAAGGACAGAATAGAAATTCAATCAGTAATTGAGGATCAAGTAGCACGACAAGAAAGAACAAATGAGAGACTTTTTCCTAACTCAATAGACTCTGAAGGACAAGTACGGACGTCTCCGTACCTACCTCTCAAACTCTACTAAGCTTGTTCGTGAGTGGTGAGACCTATGTAACCTAGAGCTTTGATACCAACTTGTCACGACCCGGATTTTCCCCCAATATCGGGATCGTGATGGCGCCTACTCGTGGTAGCTAGGCAAGCCACCGTATTCATACTATCCTATTTTTAACACAATTTTAATTGAATAAATGCGGAATACTTTATCGAAATGGAAATAATAAATCACGAGGTAAAAATCATACTGAAATCCTCTACCCAAGACTTGGAGTCACCAACTCACAAACTACTATGGAATACTACACATAAAAGTCTGAAGGAAATATAACATAATTCCGTTTGTCTCGGAACAATGAGACTACAGCTATTAACATAAATAAAGAAAGAGACGCCGGGCCTGCGGACGTCCGCAAGCTACCTCGGTCTCAAATGTGATCAACTCCCACGCAATCTATTTACTGCTGCTGCTGCTCCTGATCGTAACCTGGACCTGTGCAAAAACGCACAGAAGTGTAGCATCAGCACAACCGACCCCATGTGCTGGTAAGTGCCTGGCCTATCCCGGCGAAGTAGTGACAAGCCTAGGACCATACACCCACATAAACCTGTGCAATTCAATATATATATGTGTACCACAAAATAACAAGAAATAATCAAGTATTAACACAATAAGGAATATCTTAAAGAATTCAACAATTAACCACAGTTAATAATTTCACAAGGAAAAACAAAGTGTAATGTAAACACAAGTAATATCAATTCAAGGAATAGCAAACAGTTGCACGGCATCACCCTTCGTGCTTTTACTCTCATCCTCACATCCATAGTACGGCATGATCCTTCGTACATGGTTCAATAATAGGGCACGGCATGATCCTTCGTGCATAATCAATAATAGAGCACGGCATGATCCTTCGTGCATAATCAATAATAAACATGGCACGGCATGATCCTTCGTGCATAATCAATAATAAACATGGCACGGCATGATCCTTCGTGCATAATCAATAATAAACATGGCACGGCATGATCCTTCGTGCATAATCAATAATAAACATGGCACGGCATGATCCTTCGTGCATAATCAATAATAAACATGGCACGGCATCACCCTTCGTGCATTATCTCTCTTCCTCACCCAAATAACAATCACAGTTAAGGGCAAAGAAAGAAACAGTAATTCATAAACCGTCCCATCAAGGGCAATTAATAATTTTCTTCACAACAAGTCCTAACAAGGAAGAACAATAACAATTCATCTGTAATATATCTCAAATAATCATTTTCCAACGACTCACGGTCATACTAGACGCCAGTGTATGGATGCTCGTCACCACAGCCCATACACCGCACTCGATCACATAACACATAACACATAATCCTATTCCCTCAAGCTAGAATAGAACAAACACTTACCTCGAATGCTTATGAACAATTCACCCCGTGGAAATGTCTTTTCCTTTTGAATTTGACTCCAATCCAATCGTATCTATACACAATTAATTTAATATCATCAATTCTACTTAACAAACTAGTTCATATTGCTAAATATGGTTTTTACCACATTCTGCCCGGAATAGTAAAAACCGACCCCGAGCCCACATAATCGAAACTCAAGTTTCGAACCAAAATAATTTCACCCAATCTTCCATGAGTTCAAATATACAATTTGTTCTTAAGTTCGACTCCAAAACGAGGTCTAAATCGCAAATTCTTTGAAAGCCCTAACTATACCCATTTCTCAAATTTTCAACCAATTTATACATGTTTAAGCCTAAGGATTTGATTGATGTTGATGAAAAACGAAGAAAACGAGTTAACAATACTTACCCAATGAACTTTGATGAAGAAATGCCTCAAAAATCGCCTAAAACGCTGTGGAGAAGGGGTTTGAACAGAAATGGGATTTTTATCCCGTTTCTGTTCTGTTTTCTGTCTTAAATTCACTGGGCGAAATTTTTGTTCTACGCGATCGCGTGAATTGGGTCGCGATCGCGGAAGGCAAATATTCAACACTACGCGATCGCGTGGACAATGCTGCGATCGCGTAGAAGAATTTCGCTGGGTGGCTCATTTGTACTACGCGATCGCGTGAAAAGGGTCGCGATCGCGTTGAAGGAAAACGGAAAGCTACGCGATCGCGTGCGGACGGCCTGCGATCGCGTTGAAGAAGGACGGAAAGCTACGCGATCACGTGCAGAAGGCTGCGATCGCGTTGAAGAAGGACAGAAAGCTTCGCGATCGCGTTCAGACTGATGCGATCGCGTTGAGTAATGTGACAAGGCAGTGCGATCGCGTGTACAAGGCCGCGATCGCGTAGAGTAAAATGTCTATGTAAAAATTGCAGAAAATCTGCCAGTTTTCTAAGTCCAAAAACACCCCGAACCACCTCCGAAACACTCCCGAGCCCTCGGGGCCCCAAACCAAATATGTACACTAACTCAAAAACATCATACGAACTTGCTCGCGCGATCAAATCGCTAAAATAACATCAAAATCAATGAATTGAGCCTTAAAACTCAAGAATTCTTTAAAATTCCAAAATTTCAAAACTTTCCAATTTAAGGCCGAAACACGTCAAACGACGTCCGTTTTCAACCAAACTTTACAGGAAGCGCTTAACCAATATATATGACCTGTACCGGGCGTCGGAACCAAAATACGAGCCCGATACCAGTACTTTTTAATAAAAATTCAGTTTCATTTTCCTTAAACATTTTCAGAAAACAATTTAAGAGAAAAATTCTTTTACCGGGGTTCTAGACCTCGGATTTCAATTCCGGACATATGCCCAAGTTCCATATTTTTTTACGGATTTTCTGAAATAGTCAAATCACGGATCCGGGTCCGTTTACCAAAAATGTTGACCAAAGTCAACCATATCAATATTAATATCAAAATTCTTCTACTTTTTCACATATTTCACATATTTCAACATAATTATTTTTCAGCTTTGTGCCCGGACTGTGCACGCAAATCGAGGCAACATAGAATGAGGTTTTCAAGGCCTCAGAAGCTCGAAATGATTAATTAAATAAGTGATGACCCTTTGGGTCGTCACAGCCACTTGGCTTTTTGTGATTATGTCACTTGTCTTAATAATATACTTTTAAAATAATTTTAAAATTCTAAATTGAAACTATTCCCCAACTTAAATAGGTAGTTTTTTTAATTAATATTTTCGTTTTTTACCGTAGTTAATTTATGTCTTTTTTAATTTTTTATTTTAAAATAATTTTAAAACATAAACTATAAATTACTTAGTTATTTTTTTTTATATTTTTGTTTTTTAATATAACTAATTATAATATATTTATATTTATTAATTGAAAAAGAGTAACTAATTAATTCAAAATTTAAAAAAAAAATGAGTTAAAAGGTAGTTATTTTTGTCTTAACAATACCACTTGGCTTTTTATGATTATGCCACTTGTGTTAATAATATACTTTTGCCTCTCCTTAACAATACCACTTGGCTTTTTATGATTATGCCGCTTGTGTTAATAATATATATTACTATGCAACTAACTCTCCTATCTTTGGTAAGTAAAGATATTAAATGGAATC
This sequence comes from Nicotiana noctiflora, assembly GCA_032618575.1. NCBI lineage: Eukaryota > Viridiplantae > Streptophyta > Magnoliopsida > Solanales > Solanaceae > Nicotiana > Nicotiana noctiflora. Next base: position 21,838 of record JASVEL010013023.1, read on the forward strand.
CACCTCTCCCTCATCATTATAAGCTTAACACATATGGCGCTTTTTCAAAAAAAAGGGCTGGTATTGGAGGGGTAATTAGGAATTCGGAAGCTGATTGGATATAGGGTTTACTGGATCATCCCCTTATGTATCTTTTATTTATTCAGAATTATACGCTTTTTTACAAGGATTAAAATTAGCTTTTAATCGTCAATTAATACCACTGAAAGTGGAGGTGGATGCAATTGGGCTTATACCTCTATTACAATCCAAAAATATTGCCTTATCTAATTTGATTATAGATTGCAGGTACTATCTGGACGAGCTAGGTAAACCACTTGTCAAGCATGTGTACATAGGACAAAATATAGTGGTTGATTAGTTAGCTAAGAAGGGACATCTTTTTGAAGAAAATCACTTGCCTATACTTTTGGAAACTGTTGCTTATTTTGCTGTGCTACTTTTTGAAATTGACAGGCCAGTTAGTCGATATAATCATAATAATTACTTACGTATGAATGACTGTCATGATGATAATTCTACTAGAAAGACCATGACAGATGTAAATATAATTACTACTAGCTTTACATTTTGTAATAGGATGCCATATAGGCATCTCTCCTCTCTACGCACTACTTAAATATTAATAATATTATCTTTGTTTACCAAAAAAAAACTAACTCTCCTATTATAAAGAGAAGTTCTCTATCCGAACTCGAACTGAACTAATCTTTGTTCGAACTGAATGACACTTTTCTTGACGCTAAAGAAACAAACTATATCAAAAGGAGGACGACTGAGCTGAAGCAGTAGAGTAAAATAAGAAGGTGGCAATGGCTTCCGAAAATAGTTCATCTGGTCCAGAAAGTCCCATATTACAGTCAGCATCATTGTCCGGCCGTGGCGATGAAAGAGACATTTCATCAAACAGGTGGTGGGCAAAGGTGATCGACGTAAAAGAAGCTAAGAATCAGTTGCTGTTTTCGTTACCTATGATTGTGGTGAACAGTTGTTTCTACTTCATTAACCTTGTGTCCGTCATGTTTGCTGGTCATCTTGGCAAACTTGAGCTCGCTGCATCAAATCTTGCTAATTCCTGGGCTATGGTTTCTGGTTTCTCTTTCATGGTATGTATATTTACAACTTTCATACTTATTCGTTAGTTCAAGTTAAAAAAATTTTACGCATGATCAGGCAGCTTAAAAGGTAATTATAGGTAACTATGTTTAATGAGTAATATTTATTGGTAATTTAGAATAAATGATAAGCAATCTATTATATTACACTGGTAGTGTAAACAATTATAACGTTGATAGACCTTATATTCAGGAAACACATGATTTTCAGCGACATTTCGGGAATAGAGCTGATAATGCATGGCTCATGAGCTGAGCTGAATAGAGCTGACAATTATAACTTTGTTTTGCTCAAAAGATGTTGAATACCTTTGAACTAATCAATCAATGTAAACAATGGGATAATCGGAATCAATGGTAATATAAATCGAAGATCGATCGTTGGGCTAATGGGTGTGGATAATTCGTATACAGAGATGATAAAGTTTAACGTAGAATATAGAATAAGTGAGCAGTGGAAATGCTAGTAATAGAGAGAAGAACAATGTAGATACAGAGAGATATCTTATTAAAAATTGATCGATCCCTACAAATGGGGGGAGGCCCTCCCTTATATAGCAAAAAGGCCCCCTCGCCCAACTATTACATTGACGCCCGGATACTACAAGCGTATTCAGATTATAAGCCGGGGGGGTTGGGGACACTCTCCTAGACAGGTCTGCCAACTTGGTGTTTCAAGGGCGGGGCCGCATCCTTCTCGTCGTACGGCCATAAATGAAGACGTCCTCGAATGTTGCCGTCCCCATAAGGTGGCGTCCTCATCATGCGTTTCATCAGGGCCGGCCACGGGTATGTACAGCCGTGTCGTACTATTTATCCGATTTGTCCTCATACAAATTGTCCCTCCGCCTATTGGAGATATGCCCGGGGCGTTTCTTCGATGGGCGGATAGATCCAGCCCACGTCGGGTTCTGTGCATGCGTGCGTACGTGGCACGTTCTTTCGAACCGTCGCCTGCAGACGGCGTGCACCATAATTACTGCTGTTTTCAATGCTAGTCATAAAAGTCGATTTGACGTTTCAGTTTCCCGCCTCTTTTCCGGTGCAAAAACCCTTCGAATTTTGTGCAGTAACTTATTATAAATAGGAGGCAGTTTTAATATTATCCTCTCTTTTAGTTTATCAGAAATTCTTTGCTTCCTACTCTTTGACTTTCATACTCTTAGCAACTCGTGTTCCTTCCCTTAGCATCCTTGCTACCAAATTCTTTTCGATACTCAGCTAGCAATCTTAACAAAAAGAATGGCTAAAGGTAGTCGCCGTAGAGAACCGGAAAGGGCAGAGACTGGTTCTGGGGTTTCCCGGCAGTCTGGGGATAATAAGAAGAAAAAGAAGGATCTTGTCCCTTTGAAGGAGAGCAACCTTCTTCCTCGCGACCTGAACGCGAGAAAGGATTTTTCTCACCCGGCGGATGCCGATGTGTGGAGGTCTGCGTTCACTGAGAGACAACTAGACAATCTCCGGGTGATCTGTCACGTGCTGGAGACGGTGGAGATGAGGGTGGCCGGGGACGACCTGGTATATGTTCATCGACCGGGGTTCTGCGCCATCCATGGATATCCTTTCATCATGGGGTGCGAGCTCCCCATATATCCCTTGGCGGAGACGCTATGCCGCTTCTTCAACATCTGCCCGGCCCTATTAACTCCGTATACGTGGAAGATCTGCCGGATCTTAACGACGTGCGCGGACAGAGCTGGTGTGGACGTTTCCGTTCATCACCTATTGCAGCTGTTTAGTCCCGGCTATATGCGAGGCAAGATGCTGCAATTGAAAAATCGAGGGACAAAGGGCTTGGTCGTCGAGGCGGATGACAAGCCCAACCGTCAATTCTGGATGAAATACTTCTACATCCGCACTTCTGACTTAGTGGCGGACGCGGCCGGCTTTCCGGAGGTGTGGAATGCCAACTGTAAGTATCAATCCGTTCCTCCCATGTTTTGTACTGCGTCGTTGTCATGCCGTTTCTCAGGCGCTAATGTTTTTTGGCTTTTCTTGTGTAGTGGCGGCGCGTATACCCCAACCCGTTCCCGGCATTAGGGCGTGGGTGAACCGACTGATCCCCTTCGCCGAGGAGTGCAGGACGTGGGCTGCCTTCGGTTTGAAGTACAGCCTTCCAAGTATGGTCTTAATCTTGCTAAGTTTTATTTTTCTTTTCTTTCACTTTGGTCGTCGCCGTAGCTGATATATGTATATTTTATTTTTGCTGCAGCTCGGAATGTGACACGGAGGCGGAGACGCCGTGTCGCTAGTCCCGCTTCCTCAGAAACGGAGCTCGTGGCCTCCGTTAGGCAGGACCTTCCTGAGGTCGACCCGGCCGAGGAGGGTCCGACAGACGTAGTCGCGTCTGGCGACGAGGCGGCCGGGGTTGTCGACCCGGACCTTGACCGCGCCATTCAGGAGTCCCTAGTGTCGGGCGCTCCTGGTCCTTCTTGCTCCATGCTCGTGCCGTCTACTGACCTGGCGCCTAGGGCGGACACAGAGCTCCCATCCCCTCCTGCTGAGGAGGGCGCTCCTATAAATGACGAGCCGGCGGAACGCAAGAGGCGTCGGCTACTCACGGGAAAAGGGGTGGTCGTGGACCAAGGACGGAGGAGACCTGCAGCTCGTCTTCCGGAGTCGAGGCCAGTCCTTCTGGGTGACGCCATTCGTCCGGGGAGAGCCGCAGTGTTGAGTGCGGCCGGGGTGAGTGCTGACGCTCCGCATGCCGAGGGTGACAGCGTGCCTGCTATTGCTGCTGAGCTCGCGGGCACTGAGGCAGCCTCGGAGCCAGCAGGTGTGCCGTCGCAGGAGCAAGCTGGGACGGATGCGCTGGAGGCGGGTCAGTTGCGCCGACTTCTGATTCCGACGGGCTATAATCTGTTGGAGGAGAGCGGGCACGCCGTGAAGGACTTTGCCTTGCTGTGTGGTGATGCCGAGGCGGAGTCGTTGAAGTCAGTGAGCGACCGCGACCTGTCTCGCCGCGTCGCCGGTGCCGTCCTGCAGGTATGACTCGATATGTACCTTTCTTTCGTTTCGAGGTTTTCAGCTTGTCTTTTTTTTTTTTGCAGACTCTCATTCTGGAGGTGGAGCGGAGCCGGAGGGACCGGAAGAAGCTGGTTACCCTTCGAAAGGCGTCGGCAAAGTACAAGGAGGCCCGCGAGAAGCACAAGACAATCTCGGACTGTTTTTCCGATGCCCCGGAGTTCCGCCTCCTCCGAGAGAGCGTTCAGTCGCTGGAGGAGCAGCTGCGTAAGCAGACAGAGCAGATTGAGAGGGTGGATGCTGATTTGCTGGCCGCTGTGGCTCGGAATGCCGAGCTAAAGAGCCTCCTCCAGCAGCGGGGGGAGGAAGTGGATATGGGCCGCGTGGCCGTAATGGAGGCAAATGAGCTTCGCGCTAAGGTCGACACTTTGTCGGCCGAGCTTCAGGCGGCCTTGGCCCAGACGGCAGTCGTTCGCCAAGCGGAGGCAGTTGACCCAGCTGGGGACGTTCCTCGCGACGTCCAGGACATGTTGGTATACGCCGAGGCGAGGCGAACTGTGTTCGAGGAGCTTTACGCCGCCGACAGGGCTAGCGAGGCAGAGGTCGACGAGCAGCGTCGCCTGGTTAGGGTGGCTCGTGAAGCCTGTGGCTACGACCACGACTCCCCGGCCCAGACGGGCGGATCCTTTACTGATGCGGATCAGCTGGGCACCGGGTCCTGGATTGAGAGGATATTCCAGGATGATCGCGAGGACGGCGACGATGGGGCTGCAGGAGATGGCGGCGGCTTCAATAGTTGAGTAGGGTTTTATGCGTTCTTGTAGTTTGTAGCCCTCATTCCTTTGTAAATGTGTAACTGATATATTAATAAAGACTTCTTTTCGATTAATGTCTCAAGTCTTCTTTTTTCTCTCTTTCTTTATTTTTTTGCTTTTGCATTGTCGAGGTTGACCTTAGTCTTTAGTTCGTACGGCGAGGGCCCCTCTGCCTGAATTCCTTCTTGGACTGGGCGCACCAATATTCTGGCATCGAAAGCACTTAGCCTAAGTCCCAATTGGGGTGAGGTCGGCCTTACGCGTTTCACGCGGCCGTCCTTTCGACCCTCCGTTTAGAGAGGCCGTGTCATTACCTTTTAAGTGTTAAAGCCTAAGGTTTTCGATTTTCCTGGAGGAGGTCGTAGCCTTCTTTCTTGAATGCTCTAGGCCTTGGCCATTTGCTTCATCTGGAAGGGGCCGTAGCCTTCTCCTTTGGATGTTTTTAGGCCTTAGCCTCCTGTTCCGTCCGGAGGAGGCCGTAGCCTTCTCCTTTAGATGTCTCTAGGCCTTAGCCTCTTGTTCCGTCTGGAGGAGGCCGTAGCCTTCTCCTTTAGATGTTTTTAGGCCTTAGCCTTTTGCTTCATCTGGAGAGGGCCGTAGCCTTCTCCTTTGGATGCTTTTGGCCCTTAGCCATTTGCTTCATCTGGAGAGGGTCGTAGCCTTTCATACAATATGGCCGTAGCCCTTCATTCATTGGAGATGGCCGTAGCCTTTCATACAATATGGCCGTAGCCCTTCATTCATTGGAGATGGCCGTAGCTTTTCATACAATATGGCCGTAGCCCTTCATTCATTGGAGATGGCCGTAGCCTTTCATACAATATGGCCGTAGCCCTAGTCCATGTGATGTGTTGTTCGTGCCGACCGGTGCGCTTAGCGCATAAGAATAGATATACAAGCGATTCCGGACATCTCCCTCGTCGCCTCATTAAAAACCTCTCCGGGAAAATCCAATTGTGACAAAACCCGGCGGAGGGAAAAAGAGTACGACTTGGGGGGTGTCTCTCAGAAGTGGAAGCGCTTGAGGTGTGAGATATTCCAGTTGTTTTGGAGTATCTTTCCATCCATGGTCTCTAGTTTGAAGGCACCTTTGTCTGCTGCTGCGATGATTTTGTAGGGTCCGTCCCAATTGGTTCCCAGCTTTCCTTCGTTGGGATCCTTTGATGCCAGTGTCTTGGCTTTTAGTACGTAATCGCCCGTCTTGAGTGGGCGGATTTTCGTCCTCTTGTTATAGTACCTCTCGATCTGCTGTTTTTGCGCCACCAGCCTGATGTGGGCCATTTCTCTTCTTTCTTCGGTTTCGTCCAGGTCTTATAGTCGGCTTGTGTCGTTCTCATCTCCGCTCATGTGTGAATATCTGAGACTTGGTTCGCCGACTTCGACTGGTATGACGGCGTCGGTCCCATAGACTAACGAGTAGGGGTTTCTCCCGTGGAGGACTTGGGGGTGGTTCTGTGTGCCCACAGTACTTCCGGTAGCAGCTGAGGCCACAGTCCCTCGGTGTCTCACAATATTTAATATAGTCTTGTTGGACGATTCCGCTTGGCCGTTGGCGGCTGGATGATATGGCGTTGAGAGTATCCTTTTGATGTGCCATTTGTCAAAAATGTCGGTTGTCTTTTGTCCTATGAACTGTCGTCCGTTGTCGCATGTTATTTCCTTGGGGATGCCGAAGCGACAGATGATGTTCTTCCAGATGAAAGCTATGACTTCTTGTTCGCGGATTTGCGCTTAGGCGCCTGCTTCTACCCACTTAGAAAAATAGTCAGTTAAAACTAACAAAAAACGTACATTTCCTCGTCCGGGAGGCAGCGGTTATCCATTCCCCATTTAATGAATGGCCATGGGGAAGTGACTGAGTGGAGAGGTTCCCCGGGCTGGTGTATCATGGGAGCGAACTTTTGGCACTTCTCGCATCGCCGGACGTAGTCTGCTGCGTCTTTTTTCATTGTGGGCCAGTAATAACCGGCCCGTATCAGGCACCGTACGAGTGCTCTGTTTCTTGTATAGGCGCCACAATGACCCTCATGGACTTCTTCCAGTACCGGAGTCGTCTGGTTGGGCCCCAGGCACTTGGCCAGGGGTCCTCCAAAAGTTCTTTTATAGAGGTCGTCGTTCATCAGGCAATATCTGGCGGCTTGCGTGCGAAGCTTTCTAGCTTCTTTTTTGTCGCACGGTAGCTGCCTTTCCTGCAAGTATGAAAGGAACTCGTTTCGCCAGTCCCATGTTAGGTGTAGAGAGAATACCTCGCTGCGATCGATGGCGGAATGCATGAGGGTGACGGTGCTTTCTTTGCTCAGATTTGTGGCCGCTGCGGCCAGTTTGGCCAATCCATCGGCTTCGGCATTATGTACCCTGCGTACTTGCTCGAAGCGACATTCGTCAAATTGGGCCATCAGTTTACAGACTTCGGCTTGATATTTCTGTAACCTTTGTTCCTTGATCTGGTAGGCTTCGGCGACTTGATTTATCACAAGTTGTGAGTCGCAGTGCAAGACCAGTCGGAGGGCCCCGTACCTGGCGGCTAGTTTCAAACCTGCAATAACGGCTTCGTACTATGCTTCGTTGTTAGTCATCTCGGGGCATCGTATGGACTGGCGAATGACCTCGCCCGTGGGGACCTCGAGAACGAGTCCCAGTCCCGATCCCGAGGCATTTGCGGCCCCATCGGTATGGAGTATCTAGGGGTCCATGTTAGGGGCCGTTTGCAAGGCCTCCTTCTCGGCTTCAGGCGAGAGGCCGGCGGTGAAGTCGGCTATGAAGTCGGCGAGGACCTGCGATTTTATGGCTGTTCTGGGGACATACGTGATGTCGTGCTCACTGAGCTCTATGGCCCATCTGGCGAGACGGCCCGATAGTTCGGGCTTATGTAGGATGCTTCTTAAAGGGAAGGTGGTCATTGCCCGGATGGGGTGGCATTGGAAGTAAGGTCTCAGTTTTCGGGAAGCCGTGACCAAGGCCAGTGCCAGCTTCTCAAGGTGTGGGTACCGAGTTTCGGCGTCTACTAGAGTTTTGCTAATGTAATAGATAGGTGATTGCGTACCTTTTTGCTCGCGGACGAGTACTGCGCTGACTGCAACCTCGGAGACGGCCAGGTATATTAATAGAGGTTCGTTTGGTTCCGCCTTTGCCAGCAGTGGCGGGGTGTTAGGTATACTTTCAGTTCTTGGAGGGCCTTGACGCATTCGTCGTTCCAGTGGAAACCGTTGTCCTTTCTTAGGACGTTGAAAAATTTGTGGCATCTGTCAGAGGATCGCGAGATGAATCTAGAGAGGGCGACTATTCGGCTCGTCAATTTCTGGACCTTCTTTTTGCTATTTAGCACCTCGAGTATCGAGGTGATCACCTTAATTTGGTTGGCGTTGACATCGATACCTCTTTGGGATACGAAGAAACCGAGGAACTTCCCAGATGCTACACTAAAAGCGCATTTTTCGGGGTTCAACTTCATCCCGTAATTGTTCAGGATTTCGAAGGCCTCTCGCAGGTGATCGATATGGTCCTCCTTTTTCGCCGATTTAACCAGCATGTCATCGATGTAAACCTCCATAGTCTTCCCGAGTTGTTTTTTGAACATCTTAGTGACCAACCTCTGGTAAGTGGGTCTCGTGATTTTCGACTCGAAGGGCATCACCCTGTAGCAATAAGTACACTGGTGGGTGATGAAGGTGGTTTTCTCCCGATCCTCCTCCGCCATCAGAATTTGATTGTAACTGGAATAGGCGTCCAAGAAGCTTAAGAGCTCATGCTCTGCTGTGTCGTCGATCAGTTGATTGATGTGGGTCAGGGGGAAGGAGTCTTTGGGGCAGGCCTTGTTTAGGTCGGTGAAGTCCACGCACATCCTCCACTTTCCGCTTTTCTTCTTAACCATTACCACGTTGGCAATCCATTGTGGGTACTTCGATTCCCTGACGAAACCGTTGACCAGTAATTTGTCTACCTCCTCTCGGACCGCCTCGTTAAAGGCGGCATTGAACTTTCTTCGGCCCTGTTTTACTGGTGGATGTAATGGATCCACGTTGAGAGCCGGTGTGTGGCGATATTCGGAGAGATCCCTGGCATGTCTGCATGGGAAAAAGCAACCGTGTCTGCATGTTTAGTCAGAAATTCATGGTACTTACCTGGAATTTATGAGCCCATGACCGATGTAGGCCTTCTTCTCGGGGTCGTTCTGGTCTAGCTGAACCGGGTCGAGCTCCTCCGCCGTAGCATTGCAGGCTTCTATGATGTCCGGATCCCTTATGGCGCCGGTCGTCGACCGTCGGGTCCGCTTAGGTCCCCGACATGGTTGATTGATATTCCTGCGCAGTCGCCCTGCTTAATTGTCTGGTGTGAGCGCAATCTTGAGTTATTTTATACCATTCCTGCGCTGTTCGCAGCTCCCCTTTGATGCTGAATATTCCCCACGGGGTAACGAATTTGATCACCTAGTACAGGCTTGATGGGACCGCTCGCATGGCGTGTATCCACGGGCGTCCGATGATGACATTGTAGGCCGTCTCCTGGTTCATCACATGAAAGGTCGTTTCTAGGGTGACACCTCCCGCAAGGACGGGCAGGGTCACCTCTCCTGACGTGCACTCCACTGCATTGTTAAAACCGGTTAGAGTTATTGTTAAAACCGGTTAGAGTTATGCACCTGGGAGTGATTCTGTCGTCGAGTCCCATCTGAGTGAGGACTCTCGGATGAATGATGCAGGCACCGCTCCCATTATCAATCATGACTCTCCTGACATCTGTATCAATGATACGCAGGGTAATAACCAAAGCATCATAGTGAGGGAAACACAAACCGTCGGCATCAGACTTATCGAAGGTGATACTTCCTTCGAGGTCATCGTACCGTTCGTGGGAGATAGTTCTCTTCAGTCGGTGTGTGTTGGTGAATTTGACGTTGTTGACAGCGGCGTCATCCGCTTCCCCGACGATCATGTTTACCGTACGCGTCGGGAGGGTGGCTTTAGGGGTCCCCTAGAGTGCTCCCGTCCGCGGCCAAAATTAGCTTTCCCCTTGTCGCTGAGCAGTTCCTTCAGGTATCCTTGATTGAGCATTCTGACGACTTCCTGCCGTAGGCCAATGCAGTCCTCGGTTCGGTGTCCTCGTTCCTGATGGAACTCGCACAGAACGTTGGACTTCCTCGTGGCCGGGTCCGACTTCATCTTTTGGGGCCACTGCACCTTGGTGCCGAACTTCTCTAGTACGTACACTACCTCTAAGGGTGAAACACAAAAGTTATGTGATGAAAGTAAAGGGGGCGTACCTCGGTCGTTTCTGAGTGGGGCGACGTGACGCTACACAGCATCCGTGTGTCGCGGGGGCGGAAGTGAAAACCTTGCGTAGGGTTGATGTCGTTCCCTGCTGGGGCGTGGGGGGAGTTCCCGGCGTCCCTCATGTCGTCGATCCTTCCTAGCGTCCGGGTGCACGGCAGCTAGCCGCCGGGTTGGCCCGTTGAGATCCTCTTCGTCTGCCCGCACCTCAGCGCAGTAGGCATTATGGATCTCGTCCCAGGTTGTAGGGGATACTTCATGAGCTGACTTAGCAGTTTTTTGGTAGTTATGGAGCCGTCCCTGCTGAGTCCGTTCTGGAATGCATCTACCGCCATGCTCTCTGACACGTTTGGTAGGCTCATTCTTACCCTATTAAACCTGGCGAAGAAGTCCCCGAGGCCTTCGCCCGTGGTCTGTCGGACGGCGAATATGTCGTTCGCCCTTGCTTCTGCTTTCTTGGCATCGGCATGTGCGGTGACGAATTTATCAGCCATTTCCTCGAAGGTCGAGATCGCCTTGGCGGGTAATTGAAAGTACCAGGTTAGCGCTCCTCCGGTCAGCGTTTCGCCAAACTTCTTCAGCAGCACCGACGGTACCTGTTCTTTGGACAAGTCGTTACCTTTCACTGCAGTGACGTAGTGGATGAGATGATCCTCGGGGTCGGTGGTTTTGTCGTACACCTTCAGGTACGGGGGCATCTTGAAGGTTTTTGGGATGGTGTAGGGCGCTGCTCCCTCGGAGTAAGGTTGTTCCACGAACCTTCCTACGTCCCGCTTGGGTAGTAGCTTAGGCGCCCCGGGAATCTTATCAACCCTGTCCTGGTGCTCCTTCATCTGGTCGCGGAGGGCTTGGTTTTCGCCCTCCATTTCCTTCATTTTCCTCAGGACGGTAGCCAGTGTGTCATCGTGTGCTTGGGTCTCGACAGGTCGGCTGTTGGTCCGTGTTTCTTCTTGTTCGTCTGTTGCGATGGTATTGCTGGTAGCCGGAGCGGCATTTTCGCAGCTTTGCGGCGGTTTTTCCGCCAGGCTGCTAAGGTTGCTAGCCAGCCATTCCTCCAGTAGCCTCCTGACCGCTGGAGGTGCCTCTTTTGGATCGGAATCCCTTCCCGGGGGGGTGGGGGAGGTTTCAACTTCAGGCGCGGTAGAGGGAGTAGCGTTGATGGCTGTGCTTCCCCCAGCCTCGTTCATGGCATTCAGGAGGTTTGTGGTAACTTCAGCCATAACCGTGGGTCGCGTGTTACTGTCAGCCATCCTCAAAGAGTTTTTCTTTTGTTTGATCGGATCTTCGTGAATGTATACTACGAGTTTGATTCTCGAAATCCCCACAGACGGTGCCAAATTGTTTTGCTCAAAAGATGTTGAATAGCTTTGAACTAATCAATCAATGTAAACAATGGGATAATCGGAATCAATGGTAATATAAATCGAAGATCGATCGTTGGGCTAATGGGTGTGGATAATTCGTATATAGAGATGATAAAGTTTAACGTAGAGTATAGAATAAGTGACCAGCGGAAATGCTAGTAATAGAGAGAAGAACAATGTAGATAGAGAGAGATATCTTATTAAAAATTGATCGATCCCTACAAATGGGGGAGACCCTCCCTTATATAGCAAGAAGGCCCCTTCGCCCAACTATTACATTGACGTCCGGATACTACAAGCGTATTCAGATTATAAGCCGGGGGATTGGGGATGCCCTCCTAGACAGGTCCGCCGACTTGGTGTTTCAAGGGCGGGGCCGCATCCTTCTCGTCGTACGGCCATAAATGAAGACGTCCTCGAATGTTGCCGTCCCCATAAGGTGGCGTCCTCATCATGCGTTTCATCAGGGCCGACCACGGGTATGTACAGCCGTGTCGTACTATTTATCCGATTTGTCCTCATACAAACTTGTTTGTTTTTAATCTTGATGTATTATTCGTTTGTTTTATTGCAGCTAATCGTTTGTTCTTTTGTATCTGACTTATCTGATCTATTTAAAAGACAAAACTCAGAAAATATTTAACGACGTTGAGTTTACGTGTCAAGATTCATGCCGAGATAGTACTCCAAATCTTGTCTGAACACCTCATACTTAAAGCTTTAACAATTAATTAGATCATCAAGAGAAGTGTTCTATCATGTTGATGTAATTCTTGAGCTGAGCTGAGAAAAAGAACTGAATAGGCAGAAGTAGTAAGCAATTAGAACTGTTAGAAGATAGTTACAGTTAGTTACTTATTGTTAGCTAAGCAGTGCAGTATAAGTTCGAGTTAGGGTTCTTTTCTTCAGATTTCATTCTTATAGAATCTGCTGAAGCTTTAGAAGATGTTCCTCAATGTGCTTTTCATTGAAGGTGAATGCAAAAATGATGCTTGCAAGGTGTCAAAAAAATTGCTAATGAGTGATACCACTGTAGAATCTTAAAATAGTTGCTTAAATGGGAGAATTTCACCAAAATTGAATCTGTTGAATACATGTATCTTGATACACTTTCATGGAAAATGTGGACGACACACTTTAAATTGATGCCTTGAAAGATCGCTATCTTGGTGATTTTTTTTTTGAAAATTAAGACTGATTTGGATACAACTAAAAAGGATTATTCAAATATTATCAGAGGATCAGTAACTTCATATCCTATTGAAAACATTCTGCCTAATAGCTCGAACAGGGCTTTTTCCTTGCACACTCAATTTCAATTGTATGCTCATGTGGCTGCAAGAGATCATCGCCCCACTACAGTACATGTCTTCATTGAAATAGATCTTGTTTTAGTTAGAAAGTGGATGATTTTTTGTGTATGGGATCCCGGAATATGTTTGAACACCATGAACTTAAGGGGTCATACACACAATGTGAGAGGACTACTGTTGCATTCTACCAACAGGTTCAACTTGTTTGGGCTTTATGATTCTATGATTAAAGTGTGGTAGCCCAGATTGCAGTGGTGTGTGCCATTCTTATATTCTGCATAATAATTCTGTTTGGGAAGTTGCTGTCAGTCCAACATGTAGTTACTTAATTATATCAAAAAATAATATTGAACTTGTCGATTAACAATCTAGGTTGGCCTAAGTGGTGCACTCGAGACATTATGCGGCCAAGGATACGGAGCAAAAATGTACAGAATGCTGGGAGTGCATCTACAAACATCATGCATCATATCATTCTTCTTTTCTATAGTGATTGCTGTTATCTGGTGGATTTCTGATATAATTCTGATTTTACTCCATCAATATCCTGACATAGCTAAAGAAGCCGGCGTGTTCTTGAGGTTCCTCATTCCTGGATTGTTTGCATATAGCTTTATGCAAAACATTTTAAGATTTTTTCAGGCACAGTCAATCATCATGCCTCTGGCTTTGTGTTCAGTTGGATCTTTGGTTATCCACATTGGCATTGCCTATGCGTTGGTAAATTGGACAGGTCTTGCTTTTAAAGGAGCAGCATTAGCAGCTTCAATTTCGATCTGGATCTCACTCCTCACTTTGGGTATATACGTGCTTTTCTCCAAGAGATTCAGCCATATAAGGCCGGAAGGTTTCTCATTTGAGCCATTTTGTCATATTCTAACAAACTTGAAGTTGGCTTTGCCTCTGCTGCCATGGTGTGGTGAGAATTAGCTGTCATTTTGTTATTAAGTAATATGCATTGACAATATGAATTTCTTTTACACTATAACTGTATGTTAGCATGTTATAGCAGTCCACTTACCATTTTCTCAGGTCACTAATCAACAGTTATTACATAGAGTTACCTTCAATTTCCCTTAAAGTTACTTGACTTTAAATATCTTTTACACAGTAATAAAACTTAAACTCTGTGTTATTACAATAAAACACATTGCCATCCAAGTCTTGTCAATAATTTCCTATTTTGCTGTATACCAGTTTGGAGTACTGGGCTTTTGAGCTACTTGTGTTATTGGCTGGTTTGATGCCAAACTCAGGAACAAATACTTCCGTTGTTGCAATGTGGTAAGCTTCTTTTCTTGTCAACGACACATTTTCATAGTTTTGAAAGCTGAATTTTGGTTGCTAATACCAATTGTTTTGGATTGTGACCTTCCAGTGTAAATACGCAAAACATTGCCTACATGATATCTTATGGTCTGAGTGCAGCTGCAAGGTAATGTGACCAACAAAAAGTTGTCAAAATTCTGAACCTTCTTTTAATTCTCCCTTAATATTTTGCTAATACCAAATGTGTATTCTAAAACATATGCAGCACCAGAGTGGCAAACGAGTTAGGAGCTGGAAATACTGACAGCGCTAAGAATGCTATGGTTGTTACTCTTAAGCTATCCATTCTTCTTGCCGTTGTAGTTGAGTTTGCTCTAGGTTTTGGGCATAATGCATGGGCTGGCCTCTTTAGCGATAGCACGGAGATAATTCACAAATTTGCCTCCATGACACCTCTCCTCTTAATCTCCTTTGTGTTCGATTTTGTTCAAGGAATCCTATCAGGTTAAATTTTTTATTATAGTTCCAATGCATGATATTATAGACATTTATATTTTAGTTTACACATTTAGTAGACCCTGTTAAAAGAGAAACTGTAAATGAATTAATCAGGAGTAACTAGGGGATGTGGATGGAAGCATTTAGCTATGTACATCAACTTGGCAACTTTCTATTTCATTGGCATGCCAATAGCTGGTCTTCTTGCTTTCAAGTTCAAACTCCATGCTCAGGTAATTTAAGTGCATCGACCACTATTTATAGCAGGTTATTTGCTTTATTGTATAAATTACGAAATTATTACATGTTGCACGTCATTTTAACCTGATAGTGTAAAAGACCTATAGACTTTCCCTGTCATATGTGTTATGCTCTTTCTACAAATGTAACCAAGTTTTTGTTTCTCTAACCAAGTATTCTTTTTGGAAAATATATGTTGCAGGGCTTATGGTTGGGCTTGATTTCTGGTCTAGCCTGTCAATCTTTGGGCATGTTGCTACTGACTTTTTTGACAAAATGGGGGAAAGTAGAGGTCTCCCCAAATAATAATGGAGAAAATGAACTTCCAGCCTAAGCATGAGTTCATGAGAATAACTTGCAAATCGCCATTGGTGGTCTTGTTGGCAGCTGTTGATCGACGGCCAATAACTTCTCCTTCAGATTTTGATAATTTTTTAATTAATTAATTGGTTTTGTAATTTTGAGAGTATACATAATTCAAAATAAGTCGCGTTTAGCAGAATATGTAATGCATGTAAATTATCATAATGCAATTATTAAGGATGAAGTAGTATGCAAGTCTCAAAGGAGGAAAAAGCAATATTTCCATTCTTTTTTCATATTCTACTTTTTCAGTGGAGGACTACTTTTAAGTTTTAATAACCTTCAAGTTTGAATGCCAAAAGACCACTAAATTTGTTATTCCACAGTTAGTCAAAGTAAAATATACAGATTCATCAATTATTTTCAACTTGTGACAAGATTTATGCGAATGATATATGGTGAAATTTGCAATTAAACTTACTTATATGATAACTGTGCATTCACAAGTTCTGCAAAATGTTCTCAATTGATTAGACAAACACAAGACCAATGTTGAGCTTCCTCATCTTGGATTGCACTGGACGTACTTGGTATTTGAACACAACATTGAAACAATAAGCTATCAGAAAATGACTAAAGGAACACAGAAAATTGGTGAATAGTTTACGCCAGAAGAAGGAAAAAGAATGCAGAAACCACCTCCAAATCCATAACTTTTATTTAACAAGTAATGTACACCTTTCCATAATACATTAAAAGGAAAAAACAAGAAGTCTTCCCAACTTTTGGGAGCTATTTCTGTATCACAATCACCCTGATGAGTTAATCTAACTACAACTTTCTGATCGTTCCACTCCTTTGAATGTAGTTGTCCAACAGGATGCTATTCCTTCTTACCTCGTGCGACATCAACCAGATATCTATTCAGATGGCGGCCAAATATCTTGGTAGAGAATGACTCAGTGACGTGTTCATGAGCATCTTGCCCCATTTTCTCTGCCATGTGAGGATCTTGAAAAAGATAAGCCATTGCCAAAGAGAACTCCCATGGGCTAGGGTCACAGAGGAAGCCGGTCACCCCGTGCTTTACCGACTCCACCGGACCCCCACTGTTGCAGGCAATAACCGGTTTGTAGGCTGCCATTGCTTCCAGAGGAACAATGCCAAAATGCTCATCCTACTCTTCCCAACAAAAAAAAAATGTTAGCCCGCTTTCTAAGTAAAAAGAAAAAAAGAAAAGGCGGGAAAATGCTCTTCCTGACATCAATCGATTATGATGGTAAAAGGATATCCTTCTCTAAAGAGAGAGTGATGTTCATCCGACAAGTCAGTCTATCAAGAAAACAATGGTGTTTTTTTCCTGGTTTGAAGAGCTATCAAAATTAGACGTACCTTTGGTGTATAAAGAACACATAGGCATTGGGCAAGCAGTGCATTTCGTTCTGCAGTAGAGCAAGATGTAATGAATCTGACCCGCTGAGAAACACCTTTTCTTTCTGCCAACCTTTTCAGTTCTTCCAGATACTCGACATTCTCTCTGAGGCGATTATCAAAGCCACCTGAAATAAGAAGCAGGAAGAACTCCATTAACTTAACATGACGATTTTATTTGAGCATATATTGCGCTACTTATGGTGGACAACAGGTATGTTGGACTTCGTCTAATGAAGCATACTTCAAATCCATGTCTAAGGTGCTGTAGGCATATCACAACTTTATCAAAACTTTAAGTGCAACAAAGAAACTTAGGAGCTTTAACTCAGAAAATAAGGCTTATTTTCTCCAGCTAACTTCAACTGAGTGACGTCTCGATAATCAAAAAAAAAGAAAATATATAATGATATTTGTATAGGTTCAGCGCACTAAATATCCTTATTATGTATATATGCGATCAGACAGGCTATATACACCAGACAAATTCTTAATATCTTATTGGCTCTCCATGAACTCTACCTAACAGAACACAAGAATTTAACTAGTATACAAGATATCAAAAGTAGAATGGCCTTCCGAGTCATTTAAGAATGCAAATCAACCATACCAGATAAATAACAGTATACCAACATCAAATAAAAGATATGAGAAGCAAAACAGAACACAAGAAGCTGTCAACTGAAGAACCGAATAAACTTGCCTGTAACAGTCAAGGAAACATCATCCATGTTAACTCCTCGACAATCATGCATTCCATGGGTGTAAAGCATGGCAAAGGCAGATATTGCCAATTCTATGTTCTTTTTCCTCTCAAATCGATTGATGGATAGAAAATTCAACCTAAAACAAATGAACAACTGATGTTATACTAACATCTGATGTATTATTTGTGTTTGTTCGAGCTCCCCCCCCCCCCCCTTCTCCTTTTTTATAGAGGGGAAAGTGCATGGAAGGGATTGTTCCGTGTTATTGCAATCAAATCTCAAACTAGAAGGATGTGCTTACTTGGTATCATTAGGTTTCTCAAACTGATCCACATTGACTGCTGGGTATAAAACAGCTGGTTTAATCCCACGTGCATCTAGATTCTTGAAGGTCATCGCAAAAGTAGATGCAGTAAACCTGCTGTTAACCAGGATCAAATCTGCCATTCCTATAGTTTGGCAAAGCAATTAAACAAGCAGATGTTTGAACAGATGAAGGAAAAAATAGAACATTGACAAATGAGAACGCAAACACCAATGATAAAAGACTCTCATGAAATACCTGTTGTTATTTCTTCTAAGAAGTCAATAGGTTTCCGATATATCCTCCTAAGAGCAGTTGTATGTTGCGCTAGTAAGAGATCTGGAAAATGGCAGTAGAATACAACCTGCGTGAGGTATAAATTTCATATATCTCTATGATCATATCTTAATATAAATTTCATATATCTCTATGATCATATCTTAATAGTTGATTTTATCAGAGCATCCAAATACCTTTGCAGACTTCTTTAACTTCAATAGTGGAATGACAACAGAGACCTGATCTGCTAGTATTACATCAAATGAAGGCCACATAAGCAAAAAGGAGAGAGCAACAAACATGCATCGCAAGTATGCACATACTGCATGAAGCCGATAGAAGATATGACGAGGAAGGAAAGCACCATATACTGTAACATCAAAGACACCTGTAAAGTGTGTAATGTGTATTTACATCAGTCAAGTAAGGACATACTTGATGTTTCTTTGGCATATGACCGGAGAACAGAAAGTAAGAATTCTGACCAGACAGAGTCTCTTCAAAACATCGATTTTTATCATGGTGTGCAGTAAAAATGTGAACTTTGTGCCCCAACGAAGCAAGTTCCATAGCAGCATCAACAACTAGTCTTTCAGCTCCACCTAAACATCATAATATGTCAGAGACATGAGGAGAAGAATGGAGAAATGCTACATATATTATAAAATAAGCTTCTGTTATCACATAGATCTGCGCATTGCAAAGAATATATCATCTGAGAATGATGCTCACAAGCATCTGACTGACACAATGTGCACACATAATTGTTGAGCATGACCACAAACATACAGGAGATATTTGTATATGTAGCTGATTTGTGTCTTGACTACTCCTAGAAGGCAGAAGGCCTAACAAGTTATGATGAAGCCTATCAACACGAACAGGAGCAAATTTCCAGCCAGCTTAAGTGCAAAATCATGCATCTCTCTATCTCTCCCTCTCTCTCCTTGAATCATGCATCTCTTATTGTCAATAAATAGTAAAAGACCAAATCTTAATGCAATTTCATTTTCTTTTCTTTATTTCAAGATATATTATAAATTAAAATTTGTATATCCACAGAAAAACAGCCTAAGAGCTTACTTTCAGGGAATTAAGGTGGATAATTGAAGAGCCAATACTGGAAATTATTCTATTACATCAAACTCATGTCTACCTACTCTTTTGTCCGAAAGAGAAAACTAAAAGTGACGAATTAAATCGGATTAGTCATTCGAACTGTAGGACTATAAGATGAGAGAAGACTCAAGCTTCTGATAGCTCAGCATTTAACCATCTCTTAGCCGCTTCTTTTTCCCAATTCGATGAACCATTCTCAAGAACCAACTGACTGCGAACGCATAAAATACTAAAAAGCCTATGATTATATAATGTAAAGGGAAGAGAGTAGGCTAGTTGCATATCAACAGCCTAAGCATCTGTCATGCATGCTAAAATGATAAAATTGCTAAATAACCTGATAAGAAAATGTTGTCCCCAGATACGTTAAGCACCTCTATTGCTCTCATCTAAACAGACTTGACTTGATTTCTACGGCAAAATCGTGCAGCAAACCAAGTAACCAACAAAAAAGATTTTTAAAAGAAATTGCATGAAAGACAGGAAGTTACCAAGACACATAAAACACTCTTTTGTTTATATTATTATCCAGGAATTCGTGGAAATTGTTCCATTAATAGTGAGTCATCCAAAGGCCTCTAGACAACTCAAAAACACAATGACAACTCCATACAAAAAGCTTTCTAATAGTATATATCATCACACTGTACAAAAATCATTCTTTCAGCAGGTCGATTAACCCAAAAAATTTAATGGGGATGACGTATTACTACCACCTCCTCCCTTCAATTATCTTCCTTATCAGCAAACCCATCAGTTACAATTCAATCCCAAACTAGAAAGCGCCTATACAAATCCAACCGATCTTAGCCAAAAACTCGAGAACAGGCATATTCTTTATGTAAATCATCTATACCCCAGAGCCAGATCCAAGATTTGAACTTTATAGGTTATAGCTCGAAATTTTACCACAACCCATTTGATCAACTGAATTTGAATTCTATTATTTGTACTTATTTAGTGGATTTTTAAATACGTATACAGAGTTTGAGCAAAATTATCCAAACCCATAACTTGTATACTAGGTCCACCTCTGTCTATACCTATTCCGCTTTATTCACTAAGCAACATATTGACGAATTCACTAGTTAAAGGATTCATACAATAATTTTTTTAAGACTAGACGCCAACCAAAATGTTATCTCACTAGTCAGATACCCCCCCCCCCCCCCCCCCAAAAAAAAAAAGACATTGGAGAAAAGGTGGAGGCTTTTGGAATTCATGATCTTCTCCTCCGTTTCAAGTTTTACTTCTTCACCGTCTGTTACCACTTGTCGCAAAGTTTCCGTTAAATTCACAGTCTCGTATTGCTCCGCGGTATCTCCGGTGACCGTCGTGAACGGTAATGTGGAGAAAAGGTAGTGAAGCAAATGATTCAACAAAATGCAATGACAAAAAGATCTATCAAGAAATTTAAATATGTAAATTGATAATTACCGATTCCGAGATCGGGATGGATTATGGCTATATTCATCTTCGAGCTGCTCCCTTTCTTCTCCATTGCTGTTTCTAAGAGGGAAAAAAATGCGGATGTAGGAAAAAGAAAAACACAGGTAAAAGAGAACGGGTCAGTTTTGTTATAAATATATTATAGGCAGAATAGTATACTTGTTTCAATTTGTTATTCCGGTTCCCAAAGTTAATAAAGTTTCATCTAAACACCTCTAGTCGTTCAAAAGTAATATTTTAAACCTCTATGACCGTATGTGTCCCTCAATCGTCTCACTGTATTATCCACGTCAGATAAATATTTCATGTCATTATTTTAATTCACAAAAACTAATTTTGGAAAAGAAATCACAAACACATTCATGCCTTTCTCTCTCTAAAAATCAGCCATTAGCTCGGACTGAGTTTTCTTGATTCAAGCCTGATTTCCCTCATTTTACACAGACCGTTTCTCTTTCATCCTCTTCTCCTCTCCATCTCTCCTTTGTCTTCTTTCATTGAATTTCCGGTCATCGTTTCATGCTGTTCTTTTATCTTTTTGTGGTAAGTATTGTCATGAATATTCGAGGAGATCAAGCCCTGTAAAATTTGGTTTGAGGGATTGGGAACATTCACGTGAGATGCAGGAAGCGATTGGCATTGGTTTTGGGTGCTAATTATCCCTGTAACCCCTTCCCCGATCAAATGGTGCAACTCTGAGCTTTGCCGGCGATCATGGTGATTTCTTGTCACATTGGTTGGATCTGCAACTGTGCAGAAATGATCTTTGGGATGTGTGGAGTCATTTCCAATTGGTTGTAACTTCTCAATTGGCTTAGAAACGATGGAGTCATTTGGTCGAGCACTTGGAGAAGATGACTTGTTGATGATCATCGATTGCAAAACTGGCTCTATTGGTTGACACCCGTGTAAAATTGATGATCTCATTGTGTACTCATCATCATGAGGAAGCTTTTGGTACCTTTCTTTTGGAGATTGATGACCTGTAGCCTTCTGCGCCATAACTGCTAGCTCGCCGGAGTTTTTCATTTGGTCGGAGCTAGTGATTTTGACGGTAGAAATGGCTGAAAATTGGACGGAAGGTGCGCCTTGAGATGGAGAATAATCTCCACGGTTCACATTTTGGATTGGATGGCTGGATTTTTCACTTTGAATGCTTCACTGTGTTAATCCCCATTTATTTTTTCTTTTCTTTTTATTTTTTGGTATTTTAAATTAGAATCATCAACTTTTACTCGCATCTTAAAGCGTGTAGTCACGCATTTTATCCAACTCAGCAAAGCAAATGCCACATAGGCTAGGTCAATGGTCAGAGGGGTTTAAAATATTACTTTTGAACGAGTAAAGGTGTTTAGATGAAACTTCATTAACTTTGGGGACCGGGATGACAAAGTGACACAAGTATAAGTGTCATTTAGGCTATTCTGCCTATATTATATTATGGATGTTCATACTCCATTGTAAATAAGCTTCCTGAAGAAGTTTATCCATATGGGACTCCGCCGTAAATATGTCTATCTATTTAGTACTCTATTGGAAATAAGCTTCCTGAAGAAGCTTATCTTTTCGGTACCCGGTTACGGATAAATATTACTTCTGGTAGAAGATTATCCATACTGGGTATAATAAGCTTATCCTTTCAATATCCGATTATGGATAAATATTACTTTCAGTAGAAGATTATCCATACCGGGTATAATAAGCTTATCCTTTCAGTATCCGATTATTGATAAATATTACTCTCGGTAGAGATTATCCATACTGGGTATAATTAGCTTATCCTTTCAGTATCCGGTTATGGATAAACATTACCCCAAGTAGAAGATTATCCAGCTTATCCTTTCAGTACTCCGTTATGAATAAACATTACTCTTAGTATAAGATTATCCATATCAGATATAGTAGCAGCTTACACAGCAGCTTATAGTAGCTTACACAGCAAGTTGCAGTAGCAGCTTACACAGCAGCTTGCAGTAGCAGCTTACACAGCAGCTTGCAGTATTAGCTTACACAACAGCTTCCTTTCTTCTATAAATAGAAGAGTTTTCAGTTCATTTTGTACATCCGTTTGAATTCAAATAATATATCAATCTCTCTCTATACTTGTCCTTACTTTACAGTCTTTATTTTACAACACGTTATCAGCACGAGACTTTGCAATATCGAGCAAATATTTTGAAAGTATCTGAGGTAAGAACTTTCTTTTCCTAAATAATGTCAAATCTTTCTAAACTTGAATTTGTAGCCCTAGATATATCGGGCAAAAGCTATATGTCTTGGTGCTTGATGCTGAAATTCATCTTGATGCGATGGGTCTAGCAGACACCATCAGTGATAAAAATCTAGACCATCACCTTTCAAACCAAGACCATGCCAAAGCAATGATATGCCTACGCCATCACCTTGATGAAGACCTGAAAATGGAATATCTTACTGTTAAAGATCCAGTCATACTGTGGAATAATTTGAAAGATAGATATGACCACCTGAAGATGGTCGTTCTTCCACAGGCATGATATGACTGGAATCATCTAAGGCTACAAGATTTTAAATCTATCAGTGAGTATAATTCTACTATATTCAGAATTATTTCCCAATTAAAATTATGTGGTGATAATATTACTAGTTATGATATGTTGGAGAAAATTTTTACCACTTTTCATGCCTCGAATATGCTCCTATAGCAGCAATATCGAGAGATGGGATTTAAAAGGTATTCTGAACTTATCTCACATCTTCTTATAGCCGAGCAACATAATGGGCTATTAATGAAAAACCATGAAAGTCGACCTACTGGTTCTTGTCCATTCCCTGAAGTGAATGAGACGAACTTCCACCAAACCTAACGTGGAAGATGTCGTGACCCCAGTCGTGGTCTTGGCTGTGGTCGGGGAAGAAATCCCAATCATGGTAATAATAATGCACGAAAGAACCCTCCTCGCCACCGGCAGTGAAAAAGGAAGGAACAAAAGCATGAAGCGGTGCAAGCACCAAATGCAGAAAGTGCATGCTATAGATGTAAAGGAAAAGGGCACTGGTCACGTACCTGTTGTACGCCAAAGCACCTGGTTGAGATTTATCAAGCCTCCTTGAAAAAGATAGAGAAAAATGCTGAAGCAAATTTTATCTCTGAAGATAATTTTGACTTCATGCATTTAGATGTAGCTGGACAAGAGGGGTTGCTCGGTAAGCAACCCCCACTTCCAACTGAGAGGTTGTGAGTTCGAGTCTCCCCAAGAGCAAGGTGGGTAGTTCTTGGAGGGAAGGATGCTGTGGGTCTATTTGGAAACAGCCTCTCTACCTCAAGGTAGGGGTAAGGTCTGCGTACACACTACCCTCCCCAGACCCCACTAAGTGGGATTATACTGGGTTGTTGTTATTGTTGTTGCATTTAGATGTAGCTGATTACTTTGCACTCCCAGAAGGAGAAACAAGTCATGTAATCGGTAGTGAATCTGTAGAAATATAAATATTTTAATTTTTGTTGTTTGTAATAAGTAGTATGGTTATGTAATTGTACATAAATAAAAGTTATGATTTGATAATGATGTTTACTATAATACATCTTATTTATGTCATTTTGAAGAATATGGATATTATTATTAGATCAACTTAAACTCTAGCAGAGTTTGCAAGAAATATACAACTACCGGAAGTGGTTATTTTCGAATATCTCATTAAAATTATATTTTGTTAACCACCAGAAGTGGTATATGCCTATGATCACCAGAAGTGATAATTTAGACTTTTTATGGTTACAATTGAAAATAAGATACATAAATATTCTCTACACGCCTCGATTTGCTCCTAAAGTAGTAAATATTTTAAAAGAGGTTGAGGCATCAAAATTTATTGTGATTAATGCGCATTCAGATAACATGTTCGATTTTCCCGAAGAATGAGAACTTTTGATATTAATAATTCATTCCCTGAAGTGAATGTGGCAATATTAATAAATCTGGTAAATATGAACGCGCTTTTGATGTAAATATATTTACCTCCGGAAGAGGTAATATAATTGAGAGAATATATACTCAATATTTTGTATTTTAAATTTGTTCCTGAAGAAGTAATACAATTGGAATTGCCTCCTGAAGTAGGAAAATATTATGAAGAGGAGTTTTCTTGTGCTTAAACAATTATTTATTTGACTGTGATTTTCTCTTATGATACCAGAAGTATCTGAGCAATATTTGATAGTACAAAATGTATCAACAACTCCTGAAGAGCTAACTGTTTGCCTAGAAGACACGTGACACCAGTAGTGTTCGATAAATATTAGATTGTGGATAATAATTGAAGGCCCTCGAAGAGATTATTTATAAATATGTCATTCATATTATATGATTGTGGTCAAAACATAGGTTGTAGTAAACCCGAAGTTTACTAAAATAAATGGCTATCATATTGAGACTATAAATCATTGGAAGATTGAAAATCTTCATTTTTCCACAATCATAGGGGGTAAAATAATATGTATATGAGAAGTTACCCGCCTTATTCTTCGATATGTACTTCATTATGTATCACGATAAACCAAAAGTTTGCTAATACAAAAGTAGCCATAGTAAATCAGAAGTTTACTAATGCAAAAGTTTATGTCATAGTAAACCAGAAGTTTACTAAGAGATAGCACAAGCCATGATAAACTTGAAGTTTTGATTTGCCATTTTTAAATGAGCTATTTGAGAATTTAGATAAGCATATACTGAAGAACTAGAAGATTCTTCATGAATTCTCCTATAATGTTTGTTCTCATAATAAATTGATTACACCAGCTAAAGTTGGGACAAAGACCCCTGATTCTGAAATATATAAAAGGTGAATATGGATCCATTCACCTATCATATGAACCACTTATAGATGCATATATAAGATGGTTACATGTATGTTTATTGTCAACCTGCAGTTTGGCATTTGAAATTGCTTTTCTCACTTAAGAGCATAATTTTCAGATTATGAAATTAAGACAGTTCATCTTGATAATGCTGGTTTATATACAAGCTAGTTTAGCAGTGAATACCTCCTATTAATAGCTAAACTATTGTTTATGAGAACAAAGCTTCATGTGTTGGTCTAAGATTTTCTAAATTGCATATAGCAACACTTGTATGCATCAGACCAACAATATATGATAAGTCCTCCCCTCATAATTGGTTTAGGATCAGAAATCAAATATTTTACTATCTTTTGATGTGTGGTATATGATTAATTTCTCTACCACAATGCACAAAGATATGTTTCCCAAAGAAGATTGGGGATATATGTTAGTTTTTCTAACATCTGGGGAATGATATAAATAGCTGAAAAATATGCTATATGAATGGAATTATCATGATCCTCACTTAGAAGATAATTCAAGTCAAATGCCAGAAGCATTTGTTGATCCAAAATCAAATATCATATTTCAGCTGCAAATGTTCCTATTAAAATTTAAAGTCCCTAAAGGATAGAGTTTACTGTACGAATGAAGCGTGGTAGACAAATCGGTTTCAAATGTAACAATCATTGAAAAATGATAAGGAGCTAATGATCAAAATGATCATAATGAGGAGGAAATAAACTCTAGAATAGCCCAAGACATAACATTTCATGAAACTCCGGAAGAAGTTGAGGTACCTGAAAATAAAGAAAGTGATGAGATCTCAACAAGTTATGTCGCTTAGGAACCGATACAAAATGATCGTCGATGATATATTTGATACAATATAGTGCACAATATTGTTAAATATTATGAGGATCGGACCAGTAGTCCAGACATCTAAAGATGTCATGCCATTTAAATGCGAGTCATAACCTATATGACTCATTCGATTAAATCTCTATATAGATCCCCGAAGGATTTAAAATGCATGAAGCATATAGTTCAAAATCTCGAGAAATGTACTCGATCGGATTATAAATATCTTGTACGGTTTAAATCAATCTGGGCGCAAGTAATATAATCGCCTCAGTGAATATTTGCTGAAAGAGAGTTACAAAAATAATGTTATTTGACCATGTATTTTTATAAAGAAAATGTCATCAGAATTTATAACACTTCTGGATACGTTGATGACATAAATCATGTTGGAACTCCAGAAGAGCTCCAAAGGCAATTGAATATCTTAAGAAAAAATTTTAGATGAAAGATCTTGGAAAAATAAAATTTATTTTGGTCTGCAAATTAAATATTTAGCAGGCGAGATCTTTTATCCATCAATTTGCCTATACATAAAGGGTCTTTGAACGCTTTTACATGGACAAGCGCACCCATTAAGTACATCGATGGGTGTTCGATCACTTGAAGTGAATAAGGATCTGTTCCGACCTCCAGAAGAGGATGGAGAACTCCTTGGTCCTGAAATACTCGATCTCAGTGCAATTGCTATGCACTTATGTATCTTGCTAATGCTAACAAAAATGGCGCGGATCGTATTGGTTATGCAGATACAAGGATAGAATGCAGCGACTCAAATATTTGAAACAAGGTTTTTATCAGGGGAGTAAATACGCTATGCACTCTTTTTTCCTTACTAAGGTTTTATCCCACAGGGTTTTCCTTATAAGGTTTTTAATGAGGCACCTAGCAAAGCGTATTACTAATATGTGCACTCTTTTTATATGTCAGTTTTTTGTGGTTTATTCTGGAGTCACTAATATTTTTTCTTTTTGTTTTGTTTTTGTTTTTTTTTCCTTTTATCGATTTTTCGCGGAGGATCGATTGGAAACAGTCTCTCCGCCCTATCGGGTAGGGGTAAGGCCTGCGTACATATTACCCTCCCCAGACCCCACCCTGTGGGACTATACTGGGTAGCTGTTGTTGTTGTTGTTATTTTTCCTAGTAAGGTTTTAATGAGGCACACAATCTTTTAATGAACATCCAAGGGGGAGTGTTATAAATATATTATATTATGGATGTTCATACTCCGTTGTAATTAAGCTTCCTGAAGAAGCTTATCCATATGGGACTCCGCCGTAAATATGTTTATCTATTTAGTACTCTATTGGAAATATGCTTCCTAAAGAAGCTTATCTTTTCGGTACCCGGTTACGGATAAATATTACTTCCGATAGAAGATTATCCATACTGGGTATAATAAGCTTATCCTTTCAATATCCGTTTATGGATAAATATTACTTTCGGTAGAAGATTATCCATAACGGGTATAATAAGCTTATCCTTTCAGTATCCGATTATGGATAAATATTACTCTCGGTAGAGATTATCCATACTGGGTATAATAAGCTTATCCTTTCAGTATCTGGTTATGGATAAACATTACCCCAAGTAGAAGATTATCCATATCGGGTATAATGAGCTTATCCTTTCAGTACTCCGTTATGAATAAACATTACTCTTAGTATAAGATCATCCATATCGGATATAGTAGCAGCTTACACAGCAGCTTATAGTAGCTTACACAGCAGGTTGCAGTAGCAGCTTACACAGCAGCTTGCAGTAGCAGCTTACACAGCAGCTTGCAGTAGTAGCTTACACAACAACTTCCTTTCTTCTATAAATAGAAGAGTTTTCAATTCATTTTGTACATCAGTTTGAATTCGAATAATATATGAGTCTCTCTCTATACTTGTCTTTACTTTACAGTCTTTATTTTACAACAAGTTTTAATTTTTAGGAATTTTTACCTCCTACTTATTTATTTTAAATAAACAGCATTTAAAAAATTATATTCTATAGATACTTTTTAAGATTTATAGCAAAATATTTAATTTTGATAACCTCCTAAGCTCTAAGCCACTAAATACACGTATCAGTAACAATATTTTCTTTCTCTCTCTACTTTGATATATATCATTCTCTCTCTCATACATTAAAATTTTAGATTCTCTTCCTCTTCTCTGTCTAGTTCGCTTACGATTTTTTCCTCCATCGATATCCTCCATTGTAACCGTGCTTAAAGAGGAGATTTTTTTTGTGCAACACGGAATATTTGATGCCTAACATTAAAAATCTACTTACAATTAAAGGTAAACTCGATTCTTCATCAACTTAATGTCAATTTTGACCACCTACGTTAAAGTGGAAATAAGAAATCAAAAGAGAAAAAAAATCCATTTCAAGAGGAAAGTAATGGAAAGCTGAATTAGTAGAAGTCACCCTGCCATTGCTATCCACATTAGAGCAAATAGGCATGCCCTCAACTAAAATTCCCAGCACAACGCTCTAATGTTGTGCATTGAAATTAGGGCTTATTTTTGAACAAAAATAACGGGGTTTGGGGCTGAGAAACTTAATTTTCTGTTAATATTTTAATATATTTTGATGTATTTCATTGTATTTATTGTCTTTTTTTTCATTGTAATTCAATCTATTTCACTGTATTCCATGGATTTATTGTATTCACTGTCTTTTTTTTCCATTGTATTTCTATTATCCCACTGTATTCTATGTATTTTATTGTATTCACTGTCTCGCTATATGCCATGCATGTATTCATAGGTTTTTTAATTAATATAATTTATGTATTCATATGTATTATATAATTTCTCTGAAGATTGCTATGTTTTTCGTATATTTTTCGGTTGCAAATCTTTTTTATAACTGAAAATACAAATTTTATGTGTTATAATTGAGTTTGTTGAGTTATATTAGGAGTCTACTATGTTAATTGATTCACTTTTCATTTAAAACAATGTAATCCCCTATTTCACACCGTGAATACAGTTGAATATAATAATATGTCCAGTCGAATACACTCGAATACAACAACTAATTAGCTGGACTTCCCTGATTGACGAATATTTTTGCTACTGTATTCATGAATACAATTGATTAAATACATCAAATACATTTTGTAACCACAGAAAATGTATCTATAATTCGTAATATAGCAAATGGTATCTATAAATAATTAATTACTACTAAAAGATAGTATTTTATGAAAATTTCTCTAATTTTTAGGTCCACCCCTTAATATGGGCTAAATTGCCCAATAAAGCCCACTTAAAAGCCCACAACTTATTACTTTATTACTTAGTCTTTGTGAGAAAATGACCCTCTCTATAGCCTCTCAAAATATTAATAGTTCAAACTTTTTCCAAGCCAAAATATATTACATCTAATAGTCTGAAATATTAATTTTATATATACTTTATATAGTGACAGTATATTTTATATATATTTTGTATAACCACAGTTTATTTAGTATATTATTTTGTAAAGTAACAGTATATTGTATATAAATTGTACAGTGACAGTTTATTTTGTATATTTATCGTATAGTGACAGTCCATTTTGTATATATTTTGTACTTGTCAGACTCAGAGTCTATTTAGTATATTTTTTGTATAATGACAATCCTATTTAGTAGGGGTGTACAAAGGAAACCGACAAACCGCACCAACCTGATAATCCAAATCAAACCGAGAAAAAAAACCCGACCATAATTGGTTTGGTTTGGTTTTAACTAAAGAAAGTCAAACCGAAACCAAACCAACCCGACATTACATATATAGAAATATTAGATATATTTAATATATAAATATACTTATTGTGATGTAATTTATAAATATTTCTTATAAAAAATTATAATTTTATCTTTTAAGATTGGATTTAGAACTTTTGAATGTTCCAATAAGTTTTATAGCTATTAACATTAGTAAATTAAATAATGCTAACAAACGCCTAAACTTATATCAAATCAATATTAATACTAACAAAAGACATTCAATTCAATACTATGAACGAGAATGTATTGAATATTTATATTTTATTTTACAATAATTTAGATAAAAATGCATAACATATTTTTATTTTTTCTTTATTAGCGTTTAGTCATGTGATTGGCACTCCCTTATTAGTCTACTTATTTTATCACGACTTATTACTTTTAAATTATATTTATTTTTATTATAGCTTTTTAATTAGCAATATTTATATTACATAATTTTATTGTCTTTATTGTTGAACATTTTAGGATAATGTCATGATACTTCTCATATTTTGTATTATTTTCTTCAAAAATACTTTGTATAGTTGTATCTCACTAGGATTAAAGAAATATTTTGAGCACAATTTATATATTTTGTTATAGGGAGATTTTACCGAAAAAACCGAAAAATTCGAAAACCCGAAAAAACCCGAGAGTGAAAAACCCGAGTTTATTGGTTTGGTTTGGTCTTTAGATTTAATAACCCGATACATGTGGTTTGGTTTGGTAATTGTAAAATCCGAACCAACCCGGCCTATGTACACCCCTACTATTTAGTACACTTTTGTATAGTTTTGTATATCATTTGTATAGTGACAGTCTATTTTGTATAATTTTGCATGGTGACAGTCTATTTAGTATATTTTTTGTATAGTGACAGTCTATTTTATATGTATTTATATAATGACAATCTATTGTATATAATTATCGGTGGACAACTAGAGTTTGTTTGTGAAATATCTATATTTCCTCCACCTTCATGTCCGTTGAATCTGCCTTCATCCCCACAGTCAATCCCTTTTGATTTTGAATTTCTTTAAAGTTAATTATAAGTTCTTGCCATAATTCCACAAATAAAACTACGTCTTCCTCCCCTTCTGCTCCGATCATTTTGTTGATCGTTCATATTTTGTAGGATATTTGAAATTCTTGAGAAAAAATAAAAAAAAATTTGTTGAAGAAAAACATGTTTTTTCTTGTAAAATTTCCGTACTCCAAATAATAAGAAAATAGGGGAAAGAGTAAGGATATCGTTAAATCCTTTGTTTGTCAATTTCGGTATCTAGCCGCTAGAAATATATT
The DNA here is from genome assembly GCA_032618575.1 of Nicotiana noctiflora. NCBI lineage: Eukaryota > Viridiplantae > Streptophyta > Magnoliopsida > Solanales > Solanaceae > Nicotiana > Nicotiana noctiflora. Next base: position 53,011 of record JASVEL010013023.1, read on the forward strand.
TTGTTTATAAAATGTATATTGTAATTTTTTACTATCAGCTGTTATAAGTTTGGCCCGAGTGGCTATAAATGACTTTTTGCTCTTCTGTAATTTCAATTTATTGTTTGCTGATTAATTATTTTAATTTTTATATTATAATAATCATTGTTATTTGTAATTTTTCCGTTTTCAGTTTTGTGCACGATTGGGATTAACAAGTGGAGAGAATGGGAAGAAAAGTCGACAATCAAAAAGCAGCAACTGGAATGTGAGATTTTGCAAAAGCCATCAGATTTGGTGCAAAAAATAGCCCATATTTTGGATGTCAATTGATGGCTATTTTCGCAATTAGAAGGCTCGCATAAAATAGAGGTGTCTAACGGGTGGGCCGGGCCGGTCCGGGTCCAATTTTTTTGAACCCGTACGTGTTCCTTACCGGGCCGGTTCCGGGCTCCTTCATAGCGGGCTTAACGGGTTGGTGTATTTTCGGGTAAAAATTGACCCGTACGGGTTACGGGTTAAAGGGGCCGGGCCGGGCCGGGTTTTACGTTTTTTTTTAATTTTTTTGTAAATTCGTATAACTATTATAATTTATTTTAATAGTTTGTAACTTTGTATTAATTTAAAGAACACAAAGTAAATGAGAAAAACTTGCACTTATAAAGTTTCAATGTAAGACTTTAAGTTTGTATTTCAAAATTAAGTTAGAGTTATAAAGTTTCAATTTAAGAGTTTAAGTTATAATTTAAAAATTGAAGTTTCAATTTAAGACTTTAAGTTTGAACTTTGAAATTTTGAATATAAAAATTGACGTTTCAATTTAAGACTTTAAGTTTGAATTTCTAAATAAAAGTTTCAATTTAACACTTTAGGTTTGATTTTCAAAATTAAAGTTTCAATTTAAGGATTTAAGTTTGAAACATTGAAGTTTGAATTTCAAAATTAAATTGTTAAAGTTTCAATTTAAGATTTTAAGTTTGAATTTCAAAATTAAAATGTTAAAGTTTCAATTTAACACTTTAACTTTGAATTTTAAATTTAAAGTTTCAATTTAAGTTATATTAAGAATTTGTATTACTTTAAAATATAAATGAAAGAATAGAAGGAATATGATAAAAATTGCACTTGCTGCAAATTGCAAGTGCTTCTTTTATTTCATATTTCATAACTCAAATTTGAAACTTACAAATTGAATGTTTACATCTTTTAATACTTGAACAAATAACAATAAGTAAATTCAAATATTTTGCATTGCCCTGCTAAGTTCGTCATAATCAATATGAACTGATTGGCCTTCTTCTAGAGTATTTAATTCGGATGGGTGACCACTTGTTAATATATCTCCAAGTTCCTCGTCTTCTGGGCGATCAACATCTTCATGTCCTTGATTTCTTCTTTCCGATCTAATCCAATCTCTCATACATACTAAAACTTCCAAAGCATTGCTTCCCAATGAGTGACGCGTATCTCCAAGTTGTTGTCTTGCTTGGCTAAATGCACTCTCGGATGCAACAGTTGAAATTGGCACATTCATCACGTCCCTAGCCATTGCGTAGAGAACAGGAAATTGCTTTCCATTTTCATGCCACCACCCCAACGGTGAAAAATCCTTTGTGCGAGGCTCATTTTGTTTCTGCAAGTAGAATTGAAGTTCATCGATGTTCCTGCAACTTGTTTGAGTGTTAGAAAAAGTAGAAAAAATATTAAAACTTTCATCTAATCCTTCATCTTCAGTCACTGTAGCAGAAGTGCTACATTGCATAATAGAATTATTAACATTACCTGCAACTATATCAATTACATTTGCATAATAATTATATAATTGCTGTAAATAATCATTTAAACTGTTCATAGAATTATATAAATTTGGGGTTTCAGTTTTCCCAATCTCCATATAAGTATATAAAGCATTCATTAATTGATGACAATCGGACAATTTAATTGAAGGATTTAAAACTGCACCAACTAAGTAAATCGGAGGAATTGGAAAGAAATATTTTTTGAATTTGTCTTGCATATTTGTCACAACAGCCGTATATTTTTCTTTTTTCTTAAATTCAAAGAGTAGAAAAGAAATTTCCGCTATATGTACTAAACCCATAGCAATAGTAGGGTAATAAGATCCAGAAAACTCAACAGTAGCAGTCCCAAATCTGGTCGTGATGGCGCCCAGCACATTGCTAAGCCAGCCTGACCAATCAATATAATCAACGGAGCTAGAAGCTCTCTTTAGCCCATTTAAGCATATTAATATATGAAACAACAACGATGTATGTAACGAAAACGGGGAACCAAGTCCCATAATACATCAACTCCCATAGACCAAGGGTCAAGAGTCATGAGCCTCTATTGAACATGAGTGTATAAAGGTTTACAAGATACCAATTGCGGAAAGAAATGTCAATACAAAATCAAAAGACAGTAGGAAGGGATGTCGGGTCCTGCGGACTCTGCAGCTACCTCGAATATCCACAACGTCGCCTCGCACAGCTACTGGATCACTGCTGAGAGGTACCTGGATCTGCACACAAGGTGCAGGGAGTAAAATGAGTACTGCCAGACTCAGTGGTAATAAACAAGGGTAAGACAGCGCAGATAAGAAATCCGCAATAAAGCACTATGCAAAGCTATAATCAGCTACCCTGTCATAGAATCAATCTTCACTGTACCTGTTCCAACAATTACCAATAAATAGCATAACAGCTAGCGGATGTAGCTAAATGCAATGCAATGCATGATATGACCGCTACGGCGTGTAGCCCGACTCCAATTTTGGGTACCCGTGCTCACCGTGGGGGTTCGGACTCCGGAGGGGCTCCTACAGCCTCAAGCACATCTCATAGAGATATTCCGCGGCGTGCGGTCCGATCCAACATATATCCTGCCGCGGCGCGCGAGCCCGATCCACTACTAGTCGGCTAATATGCAGATAAATGCCTCGCAGGCTCAAAAGTAGTTTTTGAAAACTCTTTTATCATTTTTCGGTTGGAAAACAATAATATCAAGTTCCAGAGATTGGAATTAGCATAATAACAAAAATAGTCGCGGACTAGTAGTAAACTAGCATGTCTATGTGATAAGACAATGATAACGATCCTCGCGGGATCCAATAACCGGCTCACGGCCCACATGTATACTCAACCGCCCAAGAAGGGGTTCCTCGGCTCAAGAGTAGCCATTATCACAATATATATATATATGCAACCATCCGAGAAGGAGGTTCGACGGCTCGAGAATAGCCAATAATACAGTATCAACAGGTTGGACTAATATATAGTCTCCAATTCATAATCGACCCCGCACTCTCAAGAGTGTGCGTGTCTCGCCGCTATACAGCGTCACAAAGTGGTATACTGGGGTTTCGAACCCGCTGGTCATCACCCACATCTATTACTCACCTCAATACAACGCGACGACTATTCCGCAATGCCCTTGCCACGAGAATCAAGCTCCGTACGCGTAGAATCTGATCAAATACAGTAGAAACACAACAAATTAGGCCAATGGGACGACACCCAATCAATACAACTCAATTTACATCAAAATTCCCAAAGTTGTCAAAACCCGAGCCCCGGGCCCACATTCCGAAAATTTACGAAATTCACATTTCTGGAACCCTCGTCTCAATACGAGTCTAAGCATATCAATTTTACCAAATTCGGACTCCATTTGCCCATTCAAAACCTTGATTTTCTAAAGTCCAAGACTAGGGCTAAATCCTCCATAAGTTACCCCAAATTCCTCCATTTTCATGATATAATTGCGTAATATTATCAATACTAATCATAATATGAGTTCATAGTTGATTACCTGATGATTTCCCTTGATTTTCTCCTCAAAATCGCCCAAAATCGCCCTTAAGCCGAGACCCCCAAATGTTAAAATGTTCTGAAATTTTTCTAACTTCTGATACACTTACTTACAGCGATTTTCGCTTCTGCGGAACATTTTCCGCTTCTACGCTCCCGTATCCGCGACCAAAGGGTCGCTTCGGCGGTTCCAGGCCTAGCCGGCCATTTCCGCTTCTGCGAACAAAGGGCCGCTTAAGCGGACCCGCTTCTGCGAAGAAGCTCCCGCTTCTGCGGACTCGTCCGCCTCTGCGCATCACCGACCGCTTCTGCGGTATCGCCCAAGCGGAAAAACGTCCGCTTCTGCGGACCATGCCCCAATTTCTTTCGTCCGCTTCTGCGATCCCAGGCTCGCACCAGCGACCCCGCTTCAGCGGAAATTCTTCCGCTTCTGCGGAACCACCCGCTCCTGCGCACCTCGTCCGCTTCTGCGGACTCGCTCCTGCGACCAAAATTCCGCAGGAGCGAAAATGACAGAACCAGACTCTTCAACCTGCAATTTCCATGATTTTCTTCCGTTTAACCATCCGAAAACACCCCGAGGCCCCCGGACCTCATCCAAACACACCAACACATCTTAATACCTTATTCGAACTTGTTCCAATCCTCAAAACACGTCTAACAACATCAAAACCCATAATTTGCATCGAATTCAAGCCTAAATTCCTTAAAACATTCCAAATTACACATTCAATCAAAAACCCGACCAAACGACGTCCGAATGACCTGAAATTTTGCAGGCACATCCAAAATCACCTAACGGAGCTACTTCAACCGTCGGAATTCCATTCCGACTCCCGGATCAAAATCTCACCTACCGTTCGGATTTCGCCAAAATTCAACCTTAGCCAATTCAAGCCTATTTCTACACCGGCCTCCAAATTCAATTCCGATCGCTCCCCTAAGTCACAAATCACCTTCCGGAACTAACCGAATCATCAGAATCCGATTCCGAGTCCTCTAACAAAATAGTCAACTCCGGGTTGACTTTCCTTATTCAAGTCTCTTTCAAAAAGGCTATATGCCTTATTTTCAATCCAATTCACTCCTAACTCACCCGATAGACTTTAACACTGATACAAAAGCATAAAACATACAATTTCAACATAACGGGGTGGTAATTCCCGTAACGACGGGCCGGGTCGTTACATTCTCCCCAACTTAAACAATCGCTCGTCCTCGAGCGTACTCAGAGTTGTACTAGAAGCAACCCAATAGCTGAAATCTCACAGACCATCTTAACCATAAACCACATTGCACTTTCTGAAATCATATGCCAAATGCAAATCCCATGCCTATACTCAGGATACACTCGAATCCACTGCAATAACCCATACTCACCACTCCGGTGAGATCATATGATGTATCAAACAACCCAATCACTCGAGACAATAGTCTCTAATCACACAATTTCCCATGATAACCAAATACCAACCTGAAAACCTCTTTCATTAGATAGAGTCTTATTCCAACACCACCATATCCTGCCCACGGCAGCTGAAGCACGTGATATACCGAACCCATCTCTCGGGTTAACCATTCGTGAATCTATTTCCCTTTTTAAAACTCATACCACGATAGGTTCCGGAGCCAAACCTCGGTTTCTACCTTTCTAACAAGCTAAGATCCAATATGCTCGTATTCAATAATGACTCCAACGATCATTTCGATAATAACACACCACACTGGTGACATGACATATCAACCACCGGCCTAAGCCGCGACGAGCACAACATAGGCTCCAATAGAAACGTCTGCACACACTCGAATCATGACAGTTCAAATCATGACAACTGTCTCCAGCAAATAGAGCTGCAATTTAATCCCTCTATGCCATCATAATATAGAACTGAGATCGCGTCTCGTATTATAGAAATAAAGTACCTGAATCCTCCTCGAGAGGTCATAACATCACGCGGCCTTGCCACGATTCATGATTTTATCCAAACATTATTATTCATGAAGCACCCCAATTTACCAAGCTCAAAACGATCAGCCACACACATATTTAGGTCTGAACCCAAGCAATCAACCTCACCCACGGTGAAACAATTAACGTATGCTATCAAATCCTGAAAGAACACAACCGATGTGCCATTCGCCAAGCGATACTCAATACAGACTCTTCCTCAGAAGTCAGGAGGTATTGTATACCAGGTAGCATATAACTAGCTATATTTTCACAATATTCTGTTGCGGCGTGCAACCCGCTCCAATGACATACCCGTGGCGGCGTGCCACCCGATCTAGATACCATACCTGTGGCGGCGTGCCACCCGATCCAAGTAACCTTCGTCAAATGAATACGCGTCGAGTCAAGTTGCTCATCATAATAAACATATATCGCCTCAAGTTTGGCCACATGAAACGCATCTGACAACGTTTCTCAATACTAGAACTAATCAATGGTAGATACTTCTACACTAACATCCGCCACTAAGGTCCAACTGACAAAGCAATGCCTACCAGCCGTCCGCTGGTCCTGGGTACAACTACTCTGTTGGAGCATACTCTGATGCTCTCTGCTATGCAATTTGTGTCATTTCCCGACATCGTCCATATCACATTTGTCTAGACGACCTGTCTTATGTCAACCAGTCTGAAATAAGGTATCATAATCCAAATTCATCATATCAAACTAAGAGAGAGCCCCTAGGGCTTCCGATTTCCAATAATCACAAAACGGTGTCGATACACGCGATATACAACCACTACATAGGCGGATTACGAGGACTTCTAGTCTCCAACACATATATAACACATGAATCGCTATACCTGGTTCCACACTCCACCGTACGAATACATAACGCACATCAAGCGTCCATTCATACCACGACAACCATTCAGAAATTTCATTATGCCATCAACGACTCAATTATTTTAGTCGATCCAACAAGAGAATACCACCCTACCATGGATATTATCAGTTTACATTACCTTGTCCCTTTGCACCATATACCCTGCCAAGTTAATAGAATAGCAGTACCGTTTCCTTAAATCATCAGAAAGATCGATTCTTAATTCATCTGCAGTTGTTCGCGCTGCTCAATAATTTTATTGACTTCCCATATATTATGAACTGTTCTCAAAACCTAGAATATACCATTATCAACTTTCCATAACACATCGCGTATACCATACTAAGATAACATGGAAATTCTCATCCCTTTCCTACGCCGCAAACATCGACGCAATCAACTAGTCAAGGACTTTTATGATCTCATATAGAGAAAACTCATTACACATTCCAAGCTTTGCATACCAACAGGAAATACACTTATTTTTCAAACCACATTAAAACACATCATAAACTCTTTCTCCCAATCACATTGCATAAGTTAAACTGCCAGGACTGAGTCCTTATACCCATATTATACTCATATCGGGTTACACGACCGCCAACACTCAAAAGCTTTATTGCACAATATCTGCAAGACTCCTTACTTCAACCACATACCAGGAATTAGTCGTATTCTTTATCATACCACTTCGGTTTATTAACAAGTCATTCCATTTACCCAGTTTCCTTTCTGATTCATCTTTGATTTAATATTAGCCACTACTGTAGCACCATAACACATGAACTCATTCCACACGAGAATTGTAGCACCATAACACATCAACTCATTCCACACGAGACTCGTACATAAGACCACACGGTAAGGATCACATCCTACAATACTTTATTTTGAAGAACCTCTTGCGATTTGAATTCGTTATCATTACCTTCCAATACGGATTACATAGAATCCCATCATTCACATAATATAACATAAGTACCGATCTCTTCTAACGAAACCACCATCTTTAGCCACATGCACAAATTTGAGACACCTGACTGTTACAAGTAAAATCTTGAACACCGTAAACAATTCTCGGGCGTCAGTCATCCTTATTCAACTGTAATTCCACTGTCTTATTGAACAGAACCACTCGTGCCTTATTAGAATTCTGACACTGCAGATCATGATTACATACAGATACTATTAGCTATCACTCTTTTCTATACACCAAGCATTCCTTACCAACCTCGGTTCAAAATACCCTAGTATTTCTTCACATCTACGAAGCACCATAACCTTTATCAGAATTTTCCCAACATACTTAGAGACAGAATCAACATAGCACACAATAGTGCAATCAGTTAATCAATAGCAACCTCCCCAACTTATCTCGAAGCCATTCATCAAAGCACTTTCAACCACTCATATCAGTATTACTCAAGTGATGCCGAAATGTTAGTATGATATTAAACTCAAGTCATTTACAAGCTTCAGCGGAGATTCGAATCATCAGAAATATTAACTCTTTTGCAATTCTTGCATTCATTCACACACAACAGTTACGCCCCTCTTTAGGTGACAAAATCTTTTCTAAGTCCCGAATTTTCCAAAAGTTTCGGCAGAGTTTCCTTTGTAAATTGGCCTATCCACCTGCCAGAGAGTCACCAAACCATCCTAGCTATACTTCCACAACTCAACAAGATATCACAATGTATTTCAACAACATTAAATCTCAATACTACACAATTCATATTATCATAATTGGTACACGAACATGCGTTGTACCTGCTCGAATCATAACACATATCAACTACCTTTCAATTACACATGAGAATCAATCCACATACCTCTTTCTCAATTTAGCATTTCATCACAATACCTTCCACCAGGATACACATAGCAAAATCACTTTAGTCTTCCCGAGTTTAAACTTGTTCCACTACAAATAAGGCATTTTACCTTCCAATTACGAGATATGATAAATATTCACCACGCCCATAGCTCGGGGCTACACAACAGTTTAGATAAGAGTCGAACAATTAACAACTCATCCATTAGTATGCCTCCCTAATAATCTACAGATCGGCACAAGGCCCCAAACATGGCTACTAGACCGAGTACATAGATATAAGCCCCGTCTTAGTCACTTTACACAATAATTTATCAATTGGGAAGGATCAAGTCCAAATCCCCAGTCATAATACCACCACACTCGTCACATGACGCGTGTTCCATCTCAGCACATCACTGTATAGTGCAAATACGGGGTTTCAAACCCTCAATACATTATCTATTGCCACTACTCACAGAATCAGCACCTCGATGCTCAAATCATAAACAAGGTCCAGCCTCAAGTCATCCTGACTGGCCCAACATGAACGCACAGAGATTATATCTCGCCCCTCGTTCGAGGAAATCACAAGCCATAAGTCAATTACATTACTGAGCGCTCGATGCGTACACAGACGTGTGGAAGGAATTTTAAAAATTATATCTCAAGCTGAATCAAGTGCGCACGATAAGAATTCCAAGAAATGTGAAGTGTTTCCTAAAGGTTCGCAGCCTCCCAAGGATAAGTACAGGCGTCCCCATACCGATCCACAAGACCCTACTAACCGGCTCAAGACTCATGAGGCCTAGTAAACCTAGGCTCTGATACCAACTTGTCACGACCCCAAATCCGGTCGTGATGGCGCCCAGCACATTGCTAAGCCAGCCTGACCAATCAATATAATCAACGGAGCTAGAAGCTCTCTTTAGCCCATTTAAGCATATTAATATATGAAACAACAACGATGTATGTAACGAAAACGGGGAACCAAGTCCCATAATACATCAACTCCCATAGACCAAGGGTCAAGAGTCATGAGCCTCTACTGAACATGAGTGTATAAAGGTTTACAAGATACCAATTGCGGAAAGAAATGTCAATACAAAATCAAAAGACAGTAGGAAGGGATGTCGGGTCCTGCGGACTCTGCAGCTACCTCGAATATCCACAACGTCGCCTCGCACAGCTACTGGATCACTGCTGAGAGGTACCTGGATCTGCACACAAGGTGCAGGGAGTAAAATGAGTACTGCCAGACTCAGTGGTAATAAACAAGGGTAAGACAGTGCAGATAAGAAATCCGCAATAAAGCACTATGTAAAGCTATAATCAGCTACCCTGTCATAGAATCAATCTTCACTGTACCTGTTCCAACAATTACCAATAAATAGCATAACAGCTAGCGGATGTAGCTAAATGCAATGCAATGCATGATATGACCGCTACGGCGTGTAGCCCGACTCCAATTTTGGGTACCCGTGCTCACTGTGGGGGTTCAGACTCCGGAGGGGCTCCTACAGCCCAAGCACATCTCATAGAGATATTCCTGCGGCGTGCAGTCCGATCCAACATATATCCCGCTGCGGCGCGCAGCCCGATCCACTACTAGTCAGCTAATATGCAGATACAAGCCTCGCAGGCTCAAAAGTAGTTTTTGAAAACTCTTTTATCATTTTTCAGTTGGAAAACAGTAATACCAAGTTCCAGAGATTGGAATTAGCATAATAACAAAAATAGTTGCGGACTAGTAGTAAACTAGCATGTCTATATGATAAGACAATGATAACGATCCTCGCGGGATCCAATAACTGGCTCACGGCCCACATGTATACTCAACCGCCCAAGAAGGGGGTTCCTCGGCTCAAGAGTAGCCATTATCACAATATATATATATATATGCAACCATCCGAGAAGGAGGTTCGACGGCTCGAGAATAGCCAATAATAAAGTATCAACAGGTTGGACTAATATATAGTCTCCAGTTCATAATCGACCCCGCACTCTCAAGAGTGTGCGTGTCTCGCCGCTATACAGCGTCACAAAGTGGTATACCGGGGTTTCGAACCCGCTGGTCATCACCCACATCTATTACTCACCTCAATACAACGCGACGACTATTCCGCAATGCCCTTGCCACGAGAATCAAGCTCCGTACGCGTAGAATCTGATCAAATACAGTAGAAACACAACAAATTAGGCCAATGGGACGACACCCAATCAATACAACTCAATTTACATCAAAATTCCCAAAGTTGTCAAAACCCGAGCTCCGGCCCACATTCCGAAAATTTACGAAATTCACATTTCTGGAACCCTCGTCTCAATACGAGTCTAAGCATATCAATTTTACCAAATTCGGACTCCATTTGCCCATTCAAAACCTTGATTTTCTAAAGTCCAAGACTAGGCTAAATCCTCCATAAATTACCCCAAATTCCTCCATTTTCATGATATAATTGCGTAATATTATCAATACTAATCATAATATGAGTTCATAGTTGATTACCTGATGATTTCCCTTGATTTTCTCCTCAAAATCGCCCAAAATCGCCCTTAAGCCGAGACCCCCAAATGTTAAAATGTTCTGAAATTTTTCTAACTTCTGATACACTTACTTACAGCGATTTTCGCTTCTGCGGAACATTTTCCGCTTCTACGCTCCCGTATCCGCGACCAAAGGGTCGCTTCGGCGGTTCCAGGCCTAGCCGGCCATTTCCGCTTCTGCGAACAAAGGGCCGCTTAAGCGGACCCGCTTCTGCGAAGAAGCTCCCGCTTCTGCGGACTCGTCCGCCTCTGCGCATCACTGACCGCTTCTGCGGTATCGCCCAAGCGGAAAACGTCCGCTTCTGCGGACCATGCCCCAATTTCTCTCGTCCGCTTCTGCGATCCCAGGCTCGCACCAGCGACCCCGCTTCAGCGGAAATTCTTCCGCTTCTGCGGAACCACCCGCTCCTGCGCACCTCGTCCGCTTCTGCGGACTCGCTCCTGCGTCCAAGATTCCGCAGGAGCGGAAACAACAGAAGCAGGATCCCAACCTGCAATTTCCATGATTTTCTTCCGTTTAACCATCCGAAAACACCCCGAGGCCCCCGGGACCTCATCCAAACACACCAACACATCTTAATACCTTATTCGAACTTGTTCCAATCCTCAAAACACGTCTAACAACATCAAAACCCATAATTCGCATCGAATTCAAGCCTAAATTCCTTAAAACATTCCAAATTACACATTCAATCAAAAACCCGACCAAACGACGTCCGAATGACCTGAAATTTTGCAGCACATCCAAAATCACCTAACGGAGCTACTGCAACTGTCGAATTCCATTCCGACTCCCGGATCAAAATCTCACCTACCGTTCGGATTTCGCCAAAATTCAACCTTAGCCAATTCAAGCCTATTTCTACACCGGGCCTCCAAATTCAATTCCGATCGCTCCCTTAAGTCACAAATCACCTTCCGGAACTAACCGAATCATCGGAATCCGATTCCGAGTCCTCTAACAAAATAGTCAACTCCGGGTTGACTTTCCTTATTCAAGTCTCTTTCAAAAAGGCTATATGCCTTATTTTCAATCCAATTCACTCCTAACTCACCCGATAGACTTTAACACTGATACAAAAGCATAAAACATACAATTTCAACATAACGGGGTGGTAATTCCCGTAACGACGGGCCGAGTCGTTACAAGCAGTATAAAATTTATGTAAAAATTTAACAACATCATTAATGACCGCCCAAGTATCAGTTGTTTACATACGACTTGGATTCGTACAATGTGCATTAGCAACTTCAGTTATTGGATATCTATATTTATAGCAAACTTTTAAAAATAAATATGTATAGTTCCATCTAGTAACTATTTCTTCTGGCATGAATCGGGGTCGAAGGTTATGTTGGACACACTTATCTTTAAATTTCCTTATTCTAGAATGTCTATTATTTCCTTGAATTACACCAACTGCTCTTCTAACAAGACTAATCTTTGTTGAAAATAAATCTAGGCCACTTTTAACAATTAAATTATACACATGACATGCACACCTAACATGAAAAATTTCATTAACAGGTGGTTGCAAATGCAATTTTAATATTGAAATTGCGGCAGTGTTGTTAGAAGCATTATCAAAAGACATACATAATATTTTTTGTTTGAGATTATAAAATTCTACAACTTCACAAATAGTGTTGCTTATAAATGCAGCGGTATGACTTTGATCTTCATCATATCTAAAAGCAATAATACGTTTTTGCATAACAGTATTATCATCTATCCAATGGCATGTAACAGTAATATATTCACGTCCATTAACAGCTTGACCAATATCAGAAGTTAGAGATACTCTACAAGGAAGTTTTTCAAACAAATAACGTAAATATGTTTGATATTGTCCGTGAAGTCTGAAAATATCAGCTCTACAAGTACTCCTAGGTATACCTTTAAATAATGGATTGTATATTCTTTGAATATATGTAACATAATATGACGAAGAAGCAAACGAAAAAGGTAGACAACCTAAAGCAATCATTTTCGTTAATTCCTCACGATCCTTCATTTTATCATATTTTACTAACCCTCCAGTAGTAGGGTTAATAGTTGTTTGACTATCATCACCATCTAGGCCCCATTCTATCGGGTGTGAAATTCTCATATGCCTACTAAGCGTTCCAGTACCCCCTAAATTTCCTCCAGTCAAATGTTTAAGTGAATCTTTACAAATTTTGCATCTCACTCTATCAGAACCTTCAATTAATTCAAAAAAAATCCAAACCTTACTTCTTTTTCTACGATTACTCGTCGGAGCCGTAGGTGGTCTACCCCCAGTGCCACGAGGCCCACGACCACCACCCCTTGTACCAACTCCAACACTACCTACCCCAACACTAGGTGCACTAGTAGGTGTAGCAGATATCTCTTCTTCAATTCCTATTTCATTATCTTCTATTCCATAATCTTCTTGTAATTGATCATAATCTATATTTTCATTAGGCGATGTTTCGGGAACAATAGATATTGGGCTATTACTACCAGATGCTGAAGAATTACCTCTACTTTTACTCCCCTACCAGTAACTTTTCTACACGCTTTTTTAGCAGCACTAAACATATTGTAAAATTTAAGGAATAAATAAGCTCAAAATAAATATGCAATTAAAATATTAATAAGAGAGAGTTGGAGGGAGTGCACCGAATTGGAGCACTTGGTTATGCAATTCCGAATTTTCGATGTTACCACGAACAAACGTCAAGCCAATATTCCAACTTGAAGTTCAAAACCCGAATGATAAAATACTATAATTGAATTTCAATTATTCAACAAAAATGAGCCAAATAAATTCGAAGATGAAATGAGAAATTATTAAGACTTGAAATTGAAGACTTGAAGTCTTGAACTAGATAATTAGAGAATAGGTGAATGGGAGAATTTGAGATTGAGATGAGAATTTTGAGTGAGAAATGAAGAGGGGGGAGGGGTATTTATAGATTTACATAAGGCTACATTTGTAAATTAAAAATGTGTTAAAAATTAAAAAAAAAATGGCCAAAACTTCAATAGATCCGTTGGCCAACGGATTTTTCTGATATAGCCGTTTGGGGTGGGCCCCATATTTCTGAATTAAAAAAAAAAAAAAAATTTACCGTTGAACCGGGCCGGGCCGGGCCGGTTTACCCGTTAAGGGTACTGTTAGCCGGACCGGGCCTACCCGGTTCCGGTTACCCGTTATTATATTTTTCCCGGAACTAACCCCTACCCCATAAAAACCCAGCCCACCCGACCCCTTCTCAACCGGTCCGGGCCGGTTCCGGTTTCTACCGGTCTGGGCCGGTCCGGAACCGGTCCAACCCGGCCCGTTTAACAGGTTTAGCATAAAAACGCTGGAATAGTCCTTCTACCTAAGTTTTCGGGAAAATTTGTGAGAGGCAAGTAAATTTCAGCATTATTTTGGATAATATCATGTTTCCAATTTCTTAGAGAATTGAATTAATAGTCATCGTAATGAATAGCATTAAATAGCATTAAATAAATTAAACTATATATGTGTGGTTGTGATATGGTAGTTGTATTTTTAAGTTGTTTAACATACAATTATCACGCTTCAGTTCCAATTTCCAAAACGAATTTTTATTGATTTTTTCATCTCGGAAAATTGACTTTCCAATGAGTTATATTTCTTAAGAAATTAACACATGTTCACTAATTTTAATAATACAAAAGTAATTGTCACTTTACCGATGTGATTATGGGTAAAATTCAGTTACCATGTAACCCAAGTTATAAATATTGTTGCAACAACACCATTCATCTGCTATTTTAATTTGTACGTCTCTTCTTTCATACTAGCTACGTCCATAACTTCTTCCTCTTGTACCGGATCCATAATAGTGGGCTCGATTTCCTAAGTTACTACTTTGGTCATGGCTTTTGAACGTGTATTGTAGCTGTGATGTGCCAGAATGCCAGTTGCCAACTGAAAATCTGATACTCATCAACAACAAAACTCGTTAATAGTTAGCTCATAAGGGATAAACATCACAATTAAGAATCACAACTTTTGCCTAGGCATTATGCATCATCCCGGCATTATTCCTCTTTGAACCACCAGCTTTCTTTGTCACTTTTGTTTTTTCTTCATTTCATTGCTTTCTGTTTATTTCTTTTTCTTCTTTTCCATTTTTTTTATTTTTGTTTTTCGTTCCTACATGTTTGTCTATCGCCCAAACAATTTGCATAAAAACAAAGATAATAGCAACTTCTTTTGAATTTTCATTGATACTCAAACATCGGTTACTAATGATGTTGTACTGTAAATGCAAAAAGGAAAATACAAATACAAAATGCATGCCCTATGAATACATTAAAGCTCCTAGTGCCCGCGAGACATCGTTCGGTCTTGCCGCGGGCCTATATGCTAATCCACTTTGGAGTTTATCCAGGTCGGTCATTACTTGCTTTACAAAGAACTTTACTGCTGATGTGAATGTTGACTGGGACATGTCTTCACACAATTGGCAGTTCCTTGTGATGTACTGAGCAATGTTGACAATTCTTTCCCTGATGACCGCTTTTTCCTGAAGCAACCTACCAATCTGTTCGGCACGAGCATCTAAGGTTTGCTGGTTCTTCTTTTGTAGTTGTTGTAGCTCCAATTCTAACCGAGCCATAGCCATGTAGCAATGTTCTCTCTCTACTTCAAACTCTTTGGTTTGTTTGCTACTTTTGACTTTGGCTGTAATGATCTTCTTTCTCAATCGGGCTACCTCAATATTATGTTCATCTTGTAACCGCTGAACCATTCGAACTCTATCTTCAGCATTCCTGGCCAGTTGTTTCCGAACCCCGACTAACTCATTTTCAGCTTTATCTAGATCAAAGCTATAGTCATTCATTTTGCGCTGAAGATTTTCAATTAACTTCTCATCTCGGGCAAGTCGAACTGAGGTTTCAGCTGTTATTTTCATTTTTGCAATTTGAGCCTTCAGAATTTCATTCTCTTTCCTCAGCTGTTTCTTTTCTCCCTTGTCGGATGCCGCTTGTAAGCTGCTTTCGAATTTGAGGTCTTGGAATTGTTTCTCCAACAAGCTGATTCTGGCTCGGTACACATTTTCTTTGGCCATCCAATCTTTTTGTTCCTTAGACTGCTCGGCCAACTCTTGGATGCGAGGCCCCTTCATTGGTCTATCATACTCAATATCCCGATGATACCATGTGGCATACCCTGGTGATACTTCTCCTCGAGCTCGGTTTTCCACACAAGTGTCTATTCTCAGGCATTGGCATTCATTCCAAATCTGCCGAATCTTTGCTTCCGGGAATTGTCCGTCACTACTGATTTCTATGGCTTGTAGGCTGAGGTCCTTGTTTTTTGGTATGACCTGATATCTCCCGTGTTGCTGTAATACCCTGTACGGCGCATAAGGATGAATGCTTTTAAGACCTATTATCAGAAAATGCGACCCTTCTGTTGGCATGTATATCACCTCGTTGAGGGGCAACCATCCGTATGCCCAATCAATTTGGCTAACAGTCAATGATCGCAAGTATGTGATCCAACCTTTTGATCCTTCTGGAAACTTAACTTCTTTTGTTCTCATGTAAAACTCTTCAATGCACGTCTTTTCGGACGATCCGTAACTCGAGAACAGAGGGTGACGACACAAATGTTCTATCAACCATATCTGGAGAAGTAAATTGCACCCCTCGAAGAAGTCATGCCCTGCTTTACAGGATGTGAGGGCACGAAAGATATCAGCTACAATCATCGGTGCTAGTGTATTATTATCTTGCATAAGAAGAGTATTGGCAATCCCGGCGACTCTTATATCAATAGTTCCATCTTTCCTCGGGAATATAATCAATCCCAAAAAGGCCACCAGAAAGGCAAATCGCATATGTTCCTCCCACTTGACTCGGTTAGATTTACTGCAGAGTTTGTTCGTAGGGTCGTTAAATCCCCCAATATGACCATATCTGCGGCAGATGAAACTCGTAGTACAAAACCCGTGAGCCAAGTCTTCA
Organism: Nicotiana noctiflora; assembly: GCA_032618575.1. NCBI lineage: Eukaryota > Viridiplantae > Streptophyta > Magnoliopsida > Solanales > Solanaceae > Nicotiana > Nicotiana noctiflora. The sequence goes on from JASVEL010013023.1 coordinate 69,973, forward strand.
TTATGAACGTTCATGGCGATCTTCAAGGAATTGAGGAATCCGTGTACTGTAATTGCCCTCGGAGCTACCGGATATTTATCCTTAAGGGGAACCTCGCCTTTCCCGATGTAATAAGCAATTTCTTCTAATGTAGGAGTGAGCTCAAAATCTGAGAAGTGTAGCATATTATGCGCAGGATCCCAACAAGCAATGAGAGCCCAAATAATATCACCCCGGGGTATTATGTCCATCAACCTAGTAAGATCTTTCAGATATCTGTTGACCCAAACCTGTCCCTCTTGGCCCAAATCGTTCCACCATAACCGCAACTCCAAAGGGATTTTGTTCATTAAAGCAAAGGGTTCATTTTGTATTGTGCTCATCCTGCACATTTATTAAAGGCGATTTTATTCAAAAAGGGAAAATATTTTTTCAAATACAATTTTTCATTATATTGAAAGAATTAGCCTTTTCGGGATATTATTTTAAAAAGGAAAAAGACATGACTTCAAAGTGGCCATTTTTTGCAAAAACAGCCTTCTGGCGTCCTTTCGGAACATTCGACTATTTCAAAAACAATACCAATTCGATTTATTGAAAACTAAAACTCAACATTTTTTGGTCATTTTTAAAAAGGGTGGTTGGACCCGTAAAGGATTGCCTACGTATCCCACCTAATGGCGAGAATCAAACATGCGTAGTTCGGTCAGATTATTTTGTGACCAATTATTTCAACAACATTGTTCCACCTATTTTTCAAACTTTATTTTTCAAAATTTTGACAGCGTTTCGTCAATATTTCGATATTTTTCTATTCTAAAAATTCTCTTTCTTTTTGTTTTCAGGAATTTAGCCGGTCCGCATAATAATCCAGGACAAATAAATGCAACATATAATATGCTCGGTCTTTGATTACCCGGTCACCTGTCCTAGACGGACCCAACCCCTGTGTTGAGTCCCCTAAGTCAGTTATGATGCAAATAATCATCCTAAATCTAGGCTCAATATCCTGATGTTTTCATGGTGCTAGACCGTGTACCCGAGTGGACAACTTGGATCGAGAAGGGGGCTACGTACCGGGGACCCGCAGGGTCGTCCGGCTATGTAACTTATCCGGCCTCTATTTCTTATTTAGGGTATGACACTAACAGAAAGGGGAGTCTCAACCAGTAAGCACATCCCCGGAGGTGAGAAGAGAAGGGTTTTCGGCACAATTTTATATATACAATCCATGTAATATCAAAGCGGTAAACATGTAGCACATTGATCAAAGCATATAATGAAGTCAAATAACATCAAGAACGACAATTCAATCGAGCTCGAATTCTTAAACCCTGAACCGATGTTCTGGGTTGCTTATCCCCAGCAGAGTCACCAGAGCTGTCACACCTCACTTTTTACTACCTTTTTTCCGAAGAATAAGGTATACCCCGTTAATTACTAATACACCTCGGGATAGGAAATAATAATAACAATAGGGAAGGAGATTTTCCACTATAAGGACAATCGGAACGGGATTTATTTAGATTTCAGAGTCGCCACTTGGGAAAATAATGGTGTCCCAAGTCACCGGTTTAATCCCGAATCCGAGGAAATTGACTCTGTTTTAACAGTCTGCGAAACTAGAAATCCGGATAAGGAATTTTGTTAACCCGGGAGAAGGTGTTAGGCACTCCTGAATTCTGTGGTTTTAGCACGGTCACTCAACTGTCGTTTTTGACTTATTTGATTTCTTTATATGCTTTTACAAAATGTGAATGTCCCGTTTGATATTTTAACGACTTGCGACGTTGCGAAAAATGCATTTCGGGTCACACCGCAACCAGTACGCCTGTGACCTTAATACGTCTCAGCTTCGCCGGGACTTAAGATTTGAGTCACATAAATGTGCACTCATATTTAGGAATATATGTTTTAATCGTGCCTATAACGTCTACGTCTTATTATCCTTAGGAAAGACCGTGAAATTCGCTAAACGCTCTTCCCGAGTCTAACATTTTATTAAAGTTCATATGGGGGCCTTGCGTATTTTCATTTTTATACGAGGCTCATCCCGTTATTTTTTAAAATCCAAACCTATCAAGTACTATATTCTCTATTTTTGTTTTTTCTCTTAATCACGTTACAATTTTGGTATTTTTTGTTTTATCTATTATTTTGTCCAGGCCAACTATCCATTTCTAGGCCTGGACTTGTAGACTGTATTAACAGTCTAATACACATAACTGGGCTTCTGAAACCCCGTATATGCATGTACCATTATTCAGAGGCCCGGTAGTAAATTCAATTGAATCTGGGCCTGTGTTTTCGATTAGGCCCAGAACAGACGGGAAAAATATAGAATAGAATTGAAATTCCATAACAATCAAACAGATATTCATTAGATAACAGAATAAATCAACAAATGTCATTTTTATTTCATAAGGATCTGGAATACATATTTATCAATATTGATTCTGAATTCTAATTACTAATTAAGCATTAACAGAAGTTAAACAGTAATATTTCTATTTCAATTATTTGAACAGTGATAATTATACTATTAGAACAGGTTTAAACTATTGTTAATTATTAGATTCTAACTTATGCTATTGTAAATTGTTATTAAACTAGTTTGAGTGATAGAACAACTATAACTCATCTACTTATTTCCTTTATAGACTAATTATCAGACTCTAGTTAACAAGATTAGTCGATTACCATTTCAGATGTGAAGCTAGTTTTAACTAGGTGTATTAGATTCATATATTAATCTGTTTTCAACCTAAGACTAATGATAATTATATTTACATGTATACTACTACTACACTAGCTACTTACTTTATCTCGATTACATACAGTATTTAATGATTACAGACCATCCTACTAAATTACATAAGCTCTAAAACATAGTGACTATGAACACTAAAAGAAGACAGCAGTAGTACTCATCCAAACAGCTCATGAAACTTCTATTTCTTCAATCAAATTGTAATTACATTTCCGCAAAAGAAAATGTACCTGATTCACCAGAAAAAAAAACTTATGAGTCTAGGTTGGATGAAGAATAGTCAGCAATAGCAGCAATAGAGCAGTAGAAGAGTAGCAAACACAGCAGCAAGTAGCAGCAAAAGAATGCCAGAGTTCAGCAATCCAGCAAATCAACAAATAGGGTCAAAGAGCTCAAATAGAAACCAGCAAGGCTGAAGGACAATAGACTCTAATAGAACTCCAGATTCCAGCAAAGAAGTTAGTTAGAATTTTAGTAGCCTAAGCTTAGAAACCCTCTTTTTAATTGCAGAAATCAGAACTCCCAGAGATTAACCACCTTTTTCTAATGCAGAATCTCCAACCCCTTATTTAAATGCAAAATCTCTAACCCCCTTTTCAGGCTCAATAGAAGCTATTTATAGACTGTTTGGGGTGAAATTTCAGGGGGAAATTCAAATAACTTATTCCTAATTCCCTCCCCTTTATTTTTCTATTAATTACAGTTTAGTTCCCTCAGTTACATGTCGAAATGCCTTCCAGCCCTTGCTGGAAGGTTCTAGGTAGTTCTTTTAGGTTCTATTGAGGGTGTTTTACTAGGCTGCCCTCACTTGCTAAGGGTAATTTCACTTCTGCCTTTTTATTATACCTATCTTACCCTTTATTTTGTGACTAATTACAAAAATACTAGGTAGTAAAGTCTTTTATATCCCTATAGGCTCTATTAAATCTTCAATTATACCATTTATTATTCCTATTATACCCTTATTACTTCTCTTTATTTACCCGACCTACTAAGGTCTGGGCAGACTAGGTTTAGTACCTATTTAACTAATAACCCTTTTCTTATAACATATTTAAGACTTAGCCAGATTTCAGACCCAAACCCTTTTCAATTTTAGCCCCTTTTAACAGATTTAAGCTAATTTAAAATGTAACCCCTTTTATTAACATTAGGTAAATAACCAGAAATAGGTTTGCAATACTAGCCACCAAATTTAATTATTTCAAGAATAGCCAGACTAACAAACAGATTCAATCATTTCAGGAATAACCAACTTAACTATTTCGAAAATAGCCATATCTATTTTAACCTACAGAAACTAAACCTAGATCTTTACAGCTATAACCAAATCACAAAGCATCATAAGATTCAGAATGGTCTAACAGATGAATCAGATTACAAATATAGCCTATTCATGTTGTATTGCACACATAGCCTTAATCGTAAATCAATTTCCAATTAACTAGAACTGAGAGAGAAGTTTTGATAATGGTTGAACCACAATCAATCAAAGCATAATTTCAGACCAGGCATGGTGAACAAGTCATATAAAGAAGCACATTTAACCACAATTCATGTGTAAAACTTATTAAAAATCCTAAAGTGCTAAAATAGACTGGGCATGTATAAAGAAACAGAATAGATCGTAGGCATGGAATTAATTACAAGCTAACAAGAGTCATCAAGAATAGAAAACATTCAGAAGGCAAATAGGCAAAGAAGATTTACAGTAGGACAAATAAGCAAAGAAGAAGAAGGATAAGGAAAAACTTAGCTTTCAGATTCCGTTTCCTTTCTTTTCTTTCTTTCTTTCTTTTTTCTTTCCTTTTCTTTTGTTATTTCCAGGCTTCAAAGGTTCTTGAAGACTTAAAGTCTTCTGAACATCAAATCTTTCTGATGGGGCTTTATTTTGGAGTTTTGGTGGGTAAAGGGGTGTTCTGGGTGTTATCTGAGAGGTATTGGGGCGGGAATTGTTTTGAGTGTTCGCCGGAGTAGGGTTCCGGCGAACATCTTTTCTATATTCGAACAGTTCTAGGTTGATGTGAGGTAAACCACCCAGACTAGGTGAAAGACCTCTTTGAGGTGGTCATGTGATGTAAAAATGGGACACTGGTTCATAAGTTAAAGGTCGCCGGCTAGGGTTCCGGCGACCGGACTTTCAAGAAAGAAGGGCTTTTGGTTTTTTTCTAGGGTTTCAGGGTAGTTGTGGCATGTGAAGATGAAGGATAAGGCATTTGATGGTGGTTTTGGCTTGGAAATGGCCATGGTTTCAGGTCAGTCTCCATGAGAGACGAGAGGTTGAAGACGAAGAGGTGGGCGGCTAGGGTTTGAGTCTGTATATGAGTGTATGTATCGATTTTGAGTGTAATGAACGAGAGACTCCCCTTATATACCCCCTTAGTCTCACGTGATCCTGGCCCTTGGATCAACTGTGATCAATGACCAGGATTTATTTCCTCAAAACGTTGTAGTTCCATTTAGTAAGGATAGCCTGGCATCCGTTAGATCTTCAAACATGGACGGCCAGGATTAATTCATGATACTGCGTCGTTTTAATTCCTACCCAGCCTTCAAACACATCCGTCTGACCAATTCCTTGGACGGCCTGGATTAATTTTCTTTACGACGTCGTTTACTTTTTTATTAAACCGCCTCATGAGATCCGTTGGATTATTATTATCAACGGTTGAGACTAAATGCTTCAACACGTCGTCGTTTGGTTGAGAGTTTAGACTGGACGGCCATTCCTTTGGGCTTTATTACATTTTGGGCTTTATTTCCTATTTCAGCCCAATTTTATTGTATTTTTGTATTTTCCTTGTATTTTAATTATTTTCATTATATTTTTCTTTTGTATTTCATTTTCTCTTTTTGTATTTATAATTGTTGTATTTCTTTTATTTTCTTATTTTTCATGATTTTTCTGGTATTTTTTATGATATTTTGCCATTTTCTTTTATTTTTCCGGTATTTTTTGTTGATTTTTCTAATTTGCCATATTTTTGTGACATTTTTGATTAATTCTTTTTGTAGTTTTGATTTCAAATTTATTTTAACAAACAAAACACAATTATTTCAGTAAAAACACACAATTGCACATCAAAAATCTTATTTTTATTTTTATATTGGAATTTATTTGCTTAAGGCAAAAATCACGTGCTCGCAAATATGATAATAATTGACTTTGGCAATATTTTTGGTAAACGGACCCGGACCCGAGATCGGACTATCCTGGAAGGTCCATAGAAAAATATGGGACTCGGGCATGTGCCCGGAGTCGAAATTCGAGGTCTAGAACCTGAGTAAAAGAATTTCTGTTAAAATGTTTTTCTAAAATTATTAAGGAAAATAAAAATTAAAATTGATTAAAATACTATGGTATCAGGCTTGTATTTTGGTTCCGACGCCCGGTACTAGTCTTATATATTATTTAAGCGCTTCCTGTAAAGTTTGATCGAAATCGGACGTCGTTTGACGTGTTTTGGACTATGCGTTCCAAGTTTATAAGTTTAAAAGGAAAATCATGAGTATTGAGGCTTGATTCTATATAAACGATGTTATTTTGGTGATTTGATCACGCGAGTAAGTCCGTGGAATATTTTTGAGGTCGTGTGCATGTTTGGTTTGGAGCCCCGAGGGCTCGGATGAGTTTTGGATAGGTCACGAGAGCATTTTTGAAGTTAAACCATAGCTGGTATTTTCCCTCAGCTGGCATCTTCGCAATTGCGAAGAAAAGTATCGCAAATGCAACTTCACTTTTGCGAAGTCCCCATCGCAAATGTGGAGAAGGGGAAGGCTGAGCAGGATCACAAATATGATAAATGACTTCGCAAATGCGAAGTCTGGTAAATTAGGCAGGGGGTCACAAATGCGACGTCCAATTTCGCTATTGCGGTAATTCCCAAATCCCAAAAGCGATCGCTACTTCGTAAATGCGAAGACTGCGCCCAGGCCTGTCATGTTCGCAAATGCGAACCTAAGTCGCAAATCCATATCTACACCTGTGCACTTTTATACTTATACGAATTTAAACCCACTTTTCACCATTCTTTCAAAACTCAAACCCCATAGGCGATTTTACAAGAGCAAACTTCATTCCAAATCAATTGTAAGTCGATTTTTACTCAATTCTTTTAACTTTAAACATCATTAAACATGTTTTTCACTTGAAATCAAGGATTTTCATGGGTGAAACTGGGGTTTTTGGGTAGAACCTAGGTTTTCTATAAATTGGGGAGTTGGACCTCGATTTGAGGTCCGATTTCAAAAAAAATTATATATTTTAACTCGTGAGGGAACGAGAAGCCAAATTTTGGTTCGAACCTCGAGTTTCGACCACGTGGGCCCGAGAGCATTTTGGGAATTTTTGAGTAAACTTTGGGAAAATCATTGTTATGCATTCAAACCAATTCATATAGTGTTTATTAAAGTAATTGAACAAATTGTGATTAGATTCGAGCGAGTTGGAGGTTGAATTACGAGGTAAAGCAATAGTTGAAGGTTAAGCGAACTTCAGGACGTTGAGGTAAGTGTTTGGTCTAACCCTAGCTTGAGGGAATAGGAGTTGAGTCTTGTTGCTAATTGCTTTGTGATCGAGTACGATATATAGGCATGGTGACGAGTATTTATACATTGGTGTCTAGCATAACCGTGAGTCCTTATGATATGAATTCCATGTTATTGGAGAGTGTCTATACATTGTTAATTGTGCTCACTTGCTGGGATGATTGAAATTTTAATTGTGCTCCCTTGCCGGGATGGTTGAACTGTTAATTTTGCTCCATTGCCAGAATGATTGAGTTGTTAGTTGTACTCCCTTTGTCGGGATGTTTGCTACGTATTTTTCTGCTATGTGTCCCTTGATTTTTACAGTTTCTTAGAGACTTAGACTGTTAAATGATATTGAAGAATGGGTTACACGCCACAATAATGATAAATAATAAATAATGTGGATCGGGTTGCACTCCGCAACAATGATAAATGATATATAATATGGATCGGGTTGCACGCTGCAACAGTGATGTCACGACCCAAACCCTGGTCGTGATGGCGCCCAACACTATGCTAGGCAAGCCCGACCATATAATCCCTTAAACCAGCCAATTATTAAATACATTAAACTTAAACAGTAAATGATCATATCAGATGATAAACGAAATGTATAACGTACAAAATACGGTCCCAACCATATCGTGGTGTCACGAGACCGAGCCTCTACAGAATAGCATCCTAATACAACCAAGTCTAGGCAAATAGGAAATCAACAAGATGATAAAGAAGGAGAAAACAAGCTCTGCGGACGCTGGCAGCTACCTCGTAATCTCCGCAAAAGTAGATAAGGATCAGCAGCTACAATGTCTCAACTGCTCTCGGGCACCTGTGGATCTGCACAAAAAGTGCAGGGGAGTGGGGTGAGTATATTTCAACTCAGTGAGTAATAATAATAAATAATGACTGAAGGTAAGAACTCCTGTGCTATCACTTAGCAGTTCTAAGGCAACCCTCATATGTACGTCATCACTATGGTAATACTCTAATCTCCAAACCACATTTATCTCTACAAGATTCTTACTCTGATCCAACCCTCACACGTACCTCTACGGTGTACGGCCATCTCAACATATAAAGACACATACCTCTGTCTATAATGTATAAATATTTAAGTAGATAGTAGGATATAATTAAGTATAATGCTGCGGCGTGCAGCCCGCTCCAATACATATACCGCTGCGGCGCGCAGCCCGCTCCATTTAACGTCGACGGCGCTCACTGGGGGTGTATACAGACTTCGGAGGGGCTCCCTAGGCCCAAGCACTATCATACTGCGGCGTGCAGTTCGATCCAATATTTATACATATATATATATTTATACTGCTGCGGCGCGCAGCCCGATCCCATAACATACACCAGTGCTCACTGAGAATGTGTGCAGACTCAGACTCCGAAGGGGCTCCTACAGCCCAAGCGCAATAATACCGCGGCGTGCAGTCCGTCCCACATGTATATTACATGTATATTACTGCGGCGTGCAGTCCGATCCAATATATATACTGCTGCGGCGTGCAGCCCGATCCCATATAGGTATATATATATATAATACCTCATAATGGGTCTTCGACCCTATTCCAGTCAGTATATACTTGGCCTCTCAGGCCCAATATAATATATCACAGTGGGTCCTTGACCCTATCTCATCTCAATCGGTATAGACTTGGCCTTTCAGGCCCACTCAGCTAGAACAGGGAATTCCACCCTAGATAATCTCTCTCAATGTACACATCTAGTACGGGCTCATATTATGCTATACAGCTAGAGCTACGGTTGAGTGTATGTTTCCAACATGATATAAGGGTCACCTAGCTCTATAGGTTCCCTAATGCTCTACAGATCGGCACAAGGCCCCAAACATGGCTATTAGCCCAATTGTACAGTTATAATCTCATTAACAGTCATACAACACAGTATTCTATTAGCCGGGAAGGACTAAGTCCGAACCCCTATCACAATGTCACCACGCCCGTCATAGAACGCGTGTCTCATCTCAATATAGCACTGTGAAGTGCTAGTACGGGGTTTCAAACCCTCAGTACATTGTTTACTACTACCACTCACCTCGAACCGGTAGGAGCTTCAATCCGCCTTGCGCTTGTCTCGCAAATCAATCTCCTCGGTGCCAAATCTGCTCAAAATCATAGAGAATGCATCAATATATGCTAATTTCACGAAATTCATTCGAAATAACCCAAATTATATCAAAACCCACAAGTTGTCAAAACCCGACTTTTGGTGCGCTTCTCAAAAAATTATAAAAGTTACATATTTGGAACCCTCGTCTCAATACGAGTCTAGGCATATCAAATTTACCAAAATCGGACACCATTTGCCCACTCAAATCGGTGTTTTTCTTCAATTTAGGCCTAGGGCTCAAACCCACCTTTAATCTTCCATTTACAGGGATTTAACCAAGGATTTCATGTTAAAATGATGTAATTAAGCCACAAAACTTACCTCCAACGAATCCCCGATGAATTACCAAGCAATTCCCGTGAGTTTCTCTCTCTAGAACTCAAAAATGGCGTTTTGGGTATAAGAACCCGCGACTGGTTCTGTTCTGGTTTTTAATTTCACTGCCAGACCATTCCTTCTATGTGATCGCAATGACCCTATGCGATCGCATAGAGTTAAATTTTCCTGCCAATTTCCCCTTCTATGCGATCGCAATGCACTCCCGCGATCGCATAGCACAACCTTCCAGGCCTCATCTTTTCTTCTCTGCGATCGCAACATTGTCTATGCGATCGCAATGCACAGTCCGACAAACCTATGCGATCGCACCCCTTGCTATGCGATCGCATAGCACATTTTTTTCACCCCTCCAATCTCTTCTATGCGATCGCACAAGTGACCATGCGATCGCAGAGTGCCAGTTTCCATACCTATGCGATCGCATCTCCTATTACGCGATCGCATAGAACAACTCTGGGGCTCACTTCCATCCTTCTATGCGATCGCATCTACTCTATGCGATCGTATAGAGCATCCGTCTGCAACAAAACCAGCAGCCAACAGCAGTTCAAAAATACAAGAAATGGTCCGTTTGGAACCCCGAAACCAACCCGAGGCCCCGGGACCCCAACGAAAACCACCAACATACTCCAAAACATGATACGAACTTGTTCCAATCATAAAAACATCATCCTAAATATCAAAATCACCAATTACACACGGATTCAAGCCTAAATTCCTTAAAACATTCCGAATTACACAATCAATCAAAAACCCGACTAAACGACGTCCGAATGACCTGAAATTTTGCAGGCACATCCAAAATCACCTAACGGAGCTACTGCAATTGTCGGAATTCCATTCTGACCCCCGGATCAAAATTTCACCTACCGTTCGGATTTCGCCAAAATTCAACCTTAGCCAATTCAAGCCTAAAACTACACCGGACCTCCGAATTCAATTCCGATCGCTCTTCTAAGTCATAAATGATCCCCCGGAACTAGTCGAATCATCAGAATCCGGTTCCGAGCTCTCTAACTACATAGTCAACTCCGGGTTGACTTTCCTTCTTTAAGTTTCCTTCAAAAAGGTTATATGCCTCATTTTCATTTTAATTCACTCCTAACTTCCCCGATAGACTCTAACACTGATATAAAGGCATGAATTATGTAATTACAACATAACGGGGTGGTAATTCCCGTGACGACGGGCCGGGTCGTCACATTCTCCCCAACTTAAACAAACGCTCGTCCTCGAGCGGGTCAAGAAACATACCTGAAGTCTCAAATAGCTGAGGGTATCTGCTCCGCATCTCCTGCTCAACCTCCCAAGTAGCCTCCTCCACGGGTCGACCTCTCCACTGAACCTTAACCGATGCAATCTCCTTCGACCTCAACTTCCTTACTTGGCGACCCAAAATAGCAATAGGCTCCACATCATAGGATAGATCACCATCAAGCTGAATGGTACCGAAGTCTAATACATGGGACGGATCTCCGATGTACTTCCGGAGCATAGACACATGGAATACTGGATGAACGCTGGATAAGCTGGGTGGCAAGGCTAACTCATATGCCACCTCTCCAACTCTCCCGAGTATCTCAAAAGGACCAATGTACCTGGGACTCAACTTCCCTTTCCTCCCGAACCTCATGACACCCTTCATGGGTGAAACCTTCAACAATACTCTATCACCAACCATGAAAGACAACTCTCGAACCCTACGGTCCGCATAACTCTTCTGGCGAGACTGTGCTGTGCGAAGCCTCTCCTGGATCAACTTTGCTCTATCCAGAGCATCCTGAACTAACTCAGTCCCTATCAATCTATCTTCACCAGGCTCAAACCATCCTACGGGAGATCTACACCGTCTGCCATACAATGCCTCGTACGGGGCCATCTGAATACTCGACTGGTAGCTGTTGTTGTAGGCAAACTCGGCAAGTGGTAAGAATTCATCCCACGAACCACCAAAGTCAATCACACATGCTCGCAACATATCCTCCAGGATCTGAATAGTACGCTCAGACTGCCCGTCTGTCTGGGGGTGAAATGCTGTACTCAACTCAACCCTCGTACCCATCTCTCGCTGAAATGCTCTCCAAAATTGAGAAGTGAACTGAGTGCCTCTGTCAGATATAATAGACACTGGGACCCCATGCAACCTGACAATCTCCCGAATAAAGATCGATGCCAACCGCTCGGATGAGTAAGTAGTGCTAACTGGGATGAAATGTGCGGACTTAGTCCAGCCGATCAACAATCACCCATACAGAATCAAACTTCCTCGCTGTCCGAGGAAGCCCAGTAACAAAATCCATGGTGATCCTCTCCCATTTCCACTCGGGAATAACCATACGCCGAAGAACACCGCCCGGTCTCTGATGCTCATAGTTGACCTGCTGGCAATTGAGGCACTTAGCTACATGCCTAACAATATCCATCTTCATTCTCCTCCACTAGTAGTGCTGTCTCAAGTCTTGGTACATCTTTGCGGCACCTGGGTGAATAGAGTACCGCGAACCGTGTGCCTCCTCAAGTATCAACTCCCGCAAACCATCAACATTGGGCACGCATATACGGCCCTGCATCCTCAGAACACCATCACTGTCGATAGTCACATCTCTAACATCATTATGCTGCACTCTGTCCTTAAGGACAAGCAAATGTGGGTCATCATACTGTCGCTCCCTGATGCGATCATATAAGGAAGATCGAGAAACAACACAAGCCAACACCCGACTCGGCTCCGAAATATCTAATCTCACTAGCCGATTGGCTAGGGCCTGAACATCATAAGCAAATGGCCTCTCCCCAACTGGGATGAAAGCTAGGCTGCCCATGCTAACCGCCTTCCGACTCAAGGCATCGGCCACCACATTGGCCTTTCCCGAATGATACAAAATAGTGATGTCATAATCTTTAAGCAACTCCAACCACCTCCGCTGTCTCAAATTAAGGTCCTTCTGTTTGAATAAGTGCTGAAGGCTGCGATGATCCGTGAACACCTCACAGGAGACACCATACAGGTAATGCCTCCAAATCTTCAAAGCATGAACTATGGCCGCTAGCTCCAAATCATGAACAGGGTAGTTCTTCTCGTGGGGCTTCAACTGACGAGAAGCATAAGCAATGACCCTACCCTCCTGCATCAACACACAACCAATGCCAACTCCTGAGGCATCACAATATACAGTATAAGAATCTGAAGCTGTCGGCAGAATCAAGACTGGTGCTGTGGTCAGTGCTGTCTTGAGCTTCTGAAAGCTCTCCTCGCACTCCTCGGACCATAAGAAAGGAACACCCTTCTGGGTCAATCTAGTCAAGGGTGAAGCAATAGAAGAGAACCCCTAAACGAATCGGCGATAATACCCTGCCAATCCCAGAAAGCTACGGATCTCAGTAACTGAGGTCGGTCTGGGCCAACTCTGCACTGCCTCGACCTTCCTCGGGTCTACCTGAATACCATCACAGGACACCACGTGCCCTAAGAATGCCACGGACTCAAGCCAGAACTCACATTTGGAGAACTTAGCATATAGCTTCTCCTCCCTCAATCTCTGCAACACAATACTCAAATGCTGAGCATGCTCCTCCCTGACTACGGGAGTAGACTAGAATGTCATCAATGAACACAATCACAAATGAATCCAAATAAGGCCCGAACACACTGTTCATCAGATGCATAAATGTTGCTGGGGCGTTGGTCAGCCCAAAAGACATCACAAGAAACTCATAATGACCATATCGGGTCCGGAATGCAGTCTTCATGATGTCAGACTCTCTAATCTTCAGCTGATGGTAGCCTGAACGAAGATCAATCTTCGAGAACACTCTAGCTCCCTGGAGCTGATCAAATAAATCATCAATACGAGGCAGAGGATACTTATTCTTCACTGTTACTTTGTTCAGCTGCCTGTAGTCAATACACATCCTCATAGATCCATCCTTCTTCTTAACGAACAGGATCGGTGCACCCCACGACGACACACTCGGCCGAATGAACCCCTTATCTAGGAGTTCCTGGAGCTGCTCCTTCAATTCCTTCAGCTCAGCTGGTGCCATCCGATACGGAGGAATAGAAATAGGCTGAGTGCCTGGCACCAAATCGATACCAAAATCAATATCCCTGTCCGGCGGCATGCCCGGCAGGTCTGAGGGAAACACATCAGGAAAGTCTCGCACAATGGGAACATAATCAATACTGGGAGTCTGGGCCTCGACCTCCCGCACAAATACTAAATAAGAGAGACATCCCTTCCCAACCATTCGTTGGGCCTTGAGGAAAGATATTACCCTGCTAGGTACATACTCAGTCGTGCCTCGCCACTCGATCCTCTGAATGCCCGGCATAGCCAAAGTGACTGTCTTAGCATGACAGTCCAGAATAGCATGACATGGAGATAGCCAGTCCATGCCCAATATAACATCAAAATCAATCATGCTGAGAAGCAACAGGTCTACTCGGGTCTCCGGACCTCCAATAGTGACCAAACAGGACCGGTATACGTGGTCCACAACAATAGTATCCCCTACCGGGGTAGATACATGCACTGGCAGCTCAAGACTCCCTCGGGTCGTGCCCAAATGAGGAGCAAAATATGTAGACACATAAGAATAAGTAGAACCGGGATCAAACAATACCGAGGCATCTCCGTGGCAGATTGAAATAATACCTGTAATGACAGCATCAGAAGTAACAGCCTCAGATCGGCCCTGAAAAGCATAGCATCTAGCCTGTCCGCCTGATCGGCCTCCCCCTCGAGAGCGACCCCTAGCTGTCTGACCCTCACCCCTAGCTGGCGGGGCGGGTGCTGAAGTAGAAGGACCAGATGACGAGGGCTGCCCCCTCTGCTGATAAGATCTGGAAACAAGACGGGGACACTCCCTACGGTGATGCCCAAACTCTCCGCACTCGTAGCAACTCCCCGGTGCTGGGTGCTGAGACTGATAAGGACCCCTGGCGCTGGAGTGGCCAGCTGATGAACTAGGCCGAGATGAACCCTGAGCAGATGGGGCCTGTGAAGAACTCTGAGCTGGCATGGCACTGAGAGATGGCTGGCTCTGGTGCGAACCCTGATAACCCTGTCTAGGAGACCATCTGCGACGATCCGAGCGACCCGACTGCGAAGACCTGAAAGAGCGACCTCGGCTCTACTGACTCTGGCCTCTGGTCTGAGTGCCACTGGAACTAGCTGCTCCTCGAGGCCTCTTGGCCTCCCTCTCATCCCGCTCCCTGCGACGATCTGTCTCTATGTCGCGAGCAATATCCACAACATCCTCAAATGTACGACTCAAAACCCTCTCCCGAGTCATCAGAATACGAATGGGATAAATGAGGCCGTCCACGAAGCGCCCAATCCTCTCTCTGTCGGAATGAACTAACCACGGTGCATATCTGGACAACTCTGTAAACCTGATCTCATACTCTGACACTGACATGTCCCCCTGACGGAGACCCTCAAACTGCCTACGCATCTCCTCTCTCCGAGATCGAGGCACCCATTTCTCCAAGAACATAGTGGAGAACTCCGGCCATGATAGTGGCCTGCGGCGCTCATAAGCCTCCCACCAAGCGAAGACTGGTCCCTGAAACTGAAAGGTAGTGAAAGACACCCCACTGGACTCCAATATCCCCGCCGTACGAAGCATCCGACGGCACTTATCCAGAAAACCTTGGGCGTCCTCGCCCGGAGCACCAGTGAACACTGGAGGAGATAACCTGGTGAACCTCTCGAGACGACGCTGCTCATCGTCTGTCATAGCTGGGACCCTGTCCCCCTGAATCTGATCTGCTGGCTGAACCGGAACCACATGCTGAACTGGAGGAGCCTCTAGTGTCTGTAGGCCCTGCACTGCTGGCTCTGGAGTGCGTACTGCGGGGGTCTGATGACCACCCCCGGTCCCTGATGCAGTTGCTGCGGTAGTAACTGAAACCGCCTGTGCCAGGCCAGTGCAAACTGCTAGTATCTGAGCCAGGGTCTCCTGTAGACCCGGAATGACAATGGGCACAGCTAGTGCCTGATCTGGTGCTGTTGGCACCTCTGCAACTGGGGGCTGTGGGTCAGCTGGTACTGCCTTAGCTGCCCTAACTCCGCCACGACCACGACCGCGTCCTCAGCCTCTAGCAGGTGGTAGTGGTGGTCGTCCTCCACGTCCAGAAGCTCGAGTTCTCGCCATCCGCGAGAGAATAGAATGTCAAAGTTCAGCTCAAGTCAAAAGTAATCGCACGACAAGAATTCCAAGAATTGAAACTTTTCCTAAAAAGGTTTTGCAGCCTCCCGAGGATAAGTACAGGCGTCCCCGCACCGATCCACGAGACTCTACCAACCGGCTCAAGACTCGCGAGACCTGTTAACCTAGGCTCTGATACCAACTTGTCACGACCCAAACCCTGGTCGTGATGGCGCCCAACACTATGCTAGGCAAGCCCGACCATATAATCCCTTAAACCAGCCAATTATTAAATACATTAAACTTAAATAGTAAATGATCATATCAGATGATAAACGAAATGTATAACGTACAAAATACGGTCCCAACCATATCGTGGTGTCACGAGACTGAGCCTCTACAGAATAGCATCCTAATACAACCAAGTCTAGGCAAATAGGAAATCAACAAGATGATAAAGAAGGAGAAAACAAGCTCTGCGGACGCTGGCAGCTACCTCGTAATCTCCGCAAAAGTAGACAAGGATCAGCAGCTACAATGTCTCAACTGCTCTCGGGCACCTGTGGATCTGCACAGAAAGTGCAGGGGAGTGGGGTGAGTATATTTCAACTCAGTGAGTAATAATAATAAATAATGACTGAAGGTAAGAACTCCCGTGCTATCACTTAGCAGTTCTAAGGCAACCCTCATATGTACGTCATCACTATGGTAATACTCTAATCTCCAAACCACATTTATCTCTACAAGATTCTTACTCTGATCCAACCCTCACACGTACCTCTACGATGTACGGCCATCTCAACATATAAAGACACATACCTCTGTCTATAATGTATAAATATTTAAGTAGATAGTAGGATATAATTAAGTATAATGCTGCGGCGTGCAGCCCGCTCCAATACATATACCGCTGCGGCGCGCAGCCCGCTCCATTTAACGTCGACGGCGCTCACTGGGGGTGTATACAGACTTCGGAGGGGCTCCCTAGGCCCAAGCACTATCATACTGCGGCGTGCAGTTCGATCCAATATATATATATATTTATATATTTATACTGCTGCGGCGCGCAGCCCGATCCCATAATATACACCAGTGCTCACTGAGAATGTGTGCAGACTCAGACTCCGAAGCGGCTCCTACAGCCCAAGCGCAATAATACTGCGGCGTGCAGTCCGTCCCACATGTATATTACATGTATATTACTGCGGCGTGCAGTCCGATCCAATATATATACTGCTGCGGCGTGCAGCCCGATCCCATATAGGTATATATATATATAATACCTCATAATGGGTCTTCGACCCTATTCCAGTCAGTATATACTTGGCCTCTCAGGCCCAATATAATATATCACAGTGGGTCCTAGACCCTATCTCAGTCAATATAGACTTGGCCTTTCAGGCCCACTCAGCTAGAATAGGGAATTCCACCCTAGATAATCTCTCTCAATGTACACATCTAGTACGGGCTCATATTATGCTATACAACTAGAGCTACGGCTGAGTGTATATTTCCAACACGATATAAAGGTCACCTAGCTCTATAGGTTCCCTAATGCTCTACAGATCGGCACAAGACCCCAAACATGGCTATTAGCCCAATTGTACAGTTATAATCTCATTAACAGTCATACAACACAGTATTCTTTTAGCCGGGAAGGACTAAGTCCGAACCCCCTATCACAATGTCACCACGCCCGTCATAGAACGCGTGTCTCATCTCAATATAGCACTTGTGAAGTGCTAGTACGGGGTTTCAAACCCTCGGTACATTGTTTACTACTACCACTCACCTCGAACCGGTAGAAGCTTCAATCCGCCTTGCGCTTGCCTCGCAAATCAATCTCCTCGGGTGCCAAATCTGCTCAAAATCATAGAGAATGCATCAATATATGCTAATTTCACGAAATTCATTCGAAATAACCCAAATTATATCAAAACCCACAAGTTGTCAAAACCCGACTTTTGGTGCGCTTCTCGAAAAATTATAAAAGTTACATATTCGGAACCCTCGTCTCAATACGAGTCTAGGCATATCAAATTTACCAAAATCGGACTCCATTTGCCCACTCAAATCGGTGTTTTTCTTCAA
Organism: Nicotiana noctiflora; assembly: GCA_032618575.1. NCBI lineage: Eukaryota > Viridiplantae > Streptophyta > Magnoliopsida > Solanales > Solanaceae > Nicotiana > Nicotiana noctiflora. The sequence goes on from JASVEL010013023.1 coordinate 87,974, forward strand.
TTTAGGCCTAGGGCTCAAACCCACCTTTAATCTTCCATTTACAGGGATTTAACCAAGGATTTCATGTTAAAATGATGTAATTAAGCCACAAAACTTACCTCCAACGAATCCCCGATGAATTACCAGTAATTCCCGTGAGTTTCTCTCTCTAGAACTCAAAAATGGCGTTTTGGGTTAATGAACCCGCGACTGGTTCTGTTCTGGTTTTAATTTCACTGCCAGACCAATCCTTCTATGCGATCGCAATGACCCTATGCGATCGCATAGAGTTAAATTTTCCTGCCAATTTCCCCTTCTATGCGATCGCAATGCACTCCCGCGATCGCATAGCACAACCTTCCAGGCCTCATCTTTTCTTCTCTGCGATCGCAACATTGTCTATGCGATCGCAATGCACAGTCCGACAAACCTATGCGATCGCACCCCTTGCTATGCGATCGCATAGCACATTTTTTTCACCCCTCCAATCTCTTCTATGCGATCGCACAAGTGACCCTGCGATCGCATAGTGCCAGTTTCCATACCTATGCGATCGCATCTCCTATTACGCGATCGCATAGAACAACTCGGGGCTCACTTCCATCCTTCTATGCGATCGCAATAACCCTATGCGATCGCATAGAGCATCCGTCTGCAACAAAATCTGCAGAAATTTCCAAGTTCCAAATGCCCGCTTGATGGTCCGAATTCATCCCGAGGATCCCCGGACCCCAACGAAAACCACCAACATACTCCAAAACACGATACGAACTTATTCCAATCATAAAAACACCATCCTAAACATCAAAATCACCAATTACACACGGATTCAAGCCTAAATTCCTTAAAACATTCCGAATTACACAATCAATTAAAAACCCGACTAAACGACGTCCGAATGACCTGAAATTTTGCAGGCACATCCAAAATTACCTAACGGAGCTACTACAACTGTCAGAATTCCATTCCGACCCCCGAATCAAAATTTCACCTACCGTTCGGATTTCGCCAAAATTCAACCTTAGCCAATTCAAGCCTAAAACTACACCGGACCTCCGAATTCAATTCCGATCGCTCTCCTAAGTCATAAATGATCCTCCGGAACTAGTCGAATCATCATAATCCGGTTCCGAGCTCTCTAATTACATAGTCAACTCCGGGTTGACTTTCCTTCTTTAAGTTTCCTTCAAAAAGGTTATATGCCTCATTTTCATTTCAATTCACTCCTAACTTCCTCGATAGACTCTAACACTGATATAAAGGCATGAATTATGTAATTAAAACATAACGGGGTGGTAATTCCCGTGACGACGGGCCGAGTCGTCACAAGTGATATGTGGAGCGGGTTGCACGCCGCAACAATGATAAATGTGGAGCGGGTTGCACGCCGCAACAATGGTAATTATGTAACGGGTTGCACGCCGTAACAGTTGTTGACATTTGTGGTTATGTCTGAATATTTATTCTTATTTCACTGTGGAATTAAGTTGTTTTGGTTGTTACTCTGGATTAATATTTAATTGTATTTCCCCGCAGCATGTTCCCCCTCCCTTGATGTTGATTTTCTTGGTATTCGATATTCCGTTGTATATTATATAGTTGCACAGGTTTATGTGGTGTCCAGTCTAGCCTCGTCACTACTTCGTGGGGGTTAGGCTAGGCACTTACCAGCACATGGTGTCGGTTGTGCAGATACTACACTTCTGTGCGTTTTTGCACATGTCCAAGTTTTGAGCAGCACAGCAGTAGTTCGATAGCAGGATCTTATTACTACGAGACTGAGGTAGCTTATAGGCGTCCGCAGGCCCGGCGTCTCTTTTTATGCTTTTCATTTACACTGTAGTCTTATTGTTTCGAGACAAACATCTGTTATATTTCTTTCAGGCCATTATATGCAGTTATTCTTAGTGGTTCGTGAGTACGTGAAACCAAATATTGGGTAGAGGATATTGTTGAGCAGTTCATACTTATTTTGGGCTTATAAAATTAGACTTTCGCAGCTATTGTTATTATTATTATTCATGAAATTAAATTGACAACAAGATGATTTTATTTATGAAAACGGTGAGTAAATTGGCTTGCCTAGCTACCACGAGTAGGCACCATGACGATCCAAATGGTGGAAAATTCGGGTCGTGACAACATTGCTTTAGAAAATTACCTTTTAAATTTTATTTTCTATTTTTTACAAAACATTATTTTAGAAAATATTTTTGAGTTCTTTTTGTAAAACTGGAATAAAATTATTTCCATTTTTCCCTTCAATTTTTAGCAAAAAAAACTTTTAGAAAAATCGCTTTAGAAAAAAATATTTTGATTTTAATTAAATAAAAAAAAGAAAAGAAAAAATATTGTTTCCGTTAAAGAAAAAGGAAAATTTGCACAAATATTGGACGGTTTGGGGATATTTGGGCCCAACTATTAATGACGGGCATATTTATCATATTTCACATAGTTCACAGACATATTTGAACCTTTTCCATATTTAATTTGTTTTATCACTTCTTCTATGTAAATATTTTATGGGGTTTTAAACTACAATTTTTTTTAGTTTTGTTGCACTTTTTATTATAGGGTAAACATAAAAAAATTTAAAAGGTGAATTATTACTTTTAATATTATTATTATTATTATTATTATTATTATTATTATTATTATTATTATTATTAAAATAATAAAAATAATTATATTAAAATAATAAAATAAATAAAAATACTATATTAAAATAATAAAAAATCCAAAAAAATATAATTATTATTATTATTTTAATTTTCTGTTTTAATTTAAAAAATAATAAAAAGGGAATATGAAAATAAAAGAATATATAAAAGTAAATATATCCAAATTCTCTTTTAAAAAGTCAAAGAAATTAGAAAATCAAAAATAAAATAAATTTTTGTGAAAATTTAAAAAAAATAAAAAGTAAAAGAAAGTAAAAACTAAAAAAATAAATATAAAGGTATCTGAAAATTAAAGAATTTTAAAGTAAAAGAAAGTAGCAATTTTAAAAGAAAAGCAAAAAAAAGTGGATTGTTTTTTTTAAGATAAGTAAAAGTAGGTGGAATTCTCTTTTAAAAAGTAAAACAAAAAGGTGAGATTTTAAATAAGATAAAAGTAATTAAAGTTAGAATTTAAAAAATAAAAGTAAAGAAAGATGGAATTTCTTTTTATAAACAAATAAAAGAATTTGTAAGTGGGATTTCTTTTAATTAAAAAATAATAAAATAATAAAATATTTTTAAAAAGAAATTCTGAAAAATTTCAAAATTTTGGTATAAATAGAAGAGAAAACTTGAGAAGAGAAAAAGAGAAAAAAGAAGAAAAAGAAAGAGGGATAGGAAAGAAATTTGGGTTGAATATCTTCGTTAAATTTTTCTTTCAACATTTTGGGCCTTGATCTTGGGTTTGAAGAAGAGTTGATAGAGGTTTTGTTGTTGTTGCTGTATTGATTCTACGACTTCCAGATTTGATTCATTTGAATTCACTCTCTAGTAGGTATGTAACTCAAGCTCTTGACTTAAAAAATGTCGGAGCATCTTTATTGTAGTAGAAGCAAATTGATTTGATTCTTTTGATAAAGTTTCTTTCGTATTGGATCTGTTTGCATGAATGATATTTTTTTAATTGAGTGAACTGAGATTTGAAAATGTTAACATTAATTTATTATGTTCATGACTCTGTTCGTTTTTTTATTTATTTATTTTTTTTTTTTTTTAATAACATTTTTTCTTGGCTTGTGAATTGTAACCAGCATGTATTGTTTTGTTTACATATGTTCATATTTTGAAATTTAAAGAAGTATGTGAAGTTGAACAATTTGTCAACATTAAGATGTAAAAAAAAAAAAGATTGCATTAGTGGAAGGATCTTATCTTCAATTTATGTTATTGGCCGCATATTTTCTTAAATTAACCACGTGAAGATTCAACTTCCTCTACTTCAAAATGGTATTTCTTTAGCATAGTGTTAAATAAATTAATTACTTTTAAGTGTTCTTTGTTATAATCAAGTTTAAAATGCATTTTTGTATGTCCATGTTTGTTTTGTTCCTTTTGGTTCATCCAAATAGTTCTCAACATGGTTTATTTTTCTTTTTGTGCTCATATGATCATTTAAGATTCATTATTTTGTTATAAAATTTTGTTAGTTTCTTTCTAGGATTTGAAAATGAAAGTCGGTCTTTTGAAGATGATATGGAGATGAACCCAATGCTGGCACCTATCTTTTGTTATTTTCACATAAATGCCAGATCCACCTTTCTGAATTAAAGTATGCTATAACAAAAGGCTCCAGTGATATACATGTAGCTAACCCATTTCTTTAGGCCTTTTGTACTTATCAATTTATACCACTCCGTCCACAATAAACCTTAAAACTCATGGCCCTCATTTAACTAATTTTAAATCCTTAGAACTCGAGGCGTGCCATTTAGCAAATTTCCATGACCCTCGCAAAGTCAACAACGCGTAGTTGCTTTAGGCGCGTTATTATAATAATTTACCTTTATAAATTCGGATGCGTATTTATATGATCTAAATCCAAAATCTCAACCATGTTAAAATATGTTGAAGACCGCGGGTGCATTTATGTGACGTGGTTCAAGACGTATTTTAATAACGTTGCAATCTTCCTAAAAATGAATAAAAACGGTTAAAAGTTAAAATTGTACATAGGTTCAAAATATTTTAAATCGGATAACTTAGCCAAATATAATAGCTGAGTGACCGTGCTAGAACCACAGAACTTGGGAATGCTGAACATCTTCTTCGGGGTTAACAGAATTTCTTACTCGGATTCTGGTTCACGGATTATTAAATAGAGTCAATCCTTTCCTCGATTCGGGATTTGAACCGGTGACTTAGGACACCATAAATTTCTCAAGTGTCGACTCTGAATCTTTTCAAAAATAAATCTCGTTTTGATTGCCCTTTAATTGGAAAAAACTCCTTTATACCTTTCCGGATGTAGGTAAAAAGAAGGTGTGACAGGTCTGACTACTCTGCTGGGGAACACTAACCTAGAACCACTGGTTTAGGGTTAGAAATTCGAGCTTGGAATAATTGTTATTTGAATTTATTTATTATCTGGTTTTTATTATGTGTTTGGGCCTAATGTGCTAAATATTGGTTTTTCCCGCTTTGATAATTTTTGAACTGTGCATATAAACTGTCTTATCACGCACCCCCTCTGAGTCTTCTTGAAATTAAAATTGGGCATTTGCTTGACATAGCCCGTTTTCTTTAAGATCGCCGAGGTGCTTGTCACCTGATGAAGGATTTTAGTCACACATGTTTTAGGCGGGGAGCACCACCAGTTAAGCCGGAAAGCAATGCTACCAGCACACTGACCCTCCTCAGCTCGAGTTGTCCGCTCGAGTAAGCCAGTCTAGATACTTTCTCTAATAATATTTTAACCTAGAATAACAAAGCCCCAGGTCGGATCCCTAGTAGCAACGTTTTGTTTCCATCACATCCATTTGACCTTAGAGATTCAACACATGTGTTGGATCTATCTTGGACAGGTGTACCCGAACTAAAAAGACCATCCTGATACATCTTACTTGCTAATTATGCATTTATTGCTTCAGATTTGCATGTTGACCTATTTTGAAAAATGGGAAGAATGTTGAGTGAAAAATGAGAAAAATAAAAAAATGTAAAATGAAATACTTGTTTTGAAAGTCAGTATCCAAAAATATGCCGAAACTCGAGCAAAATTTCAAAAAAAAAATAATAAAAAAAAAGAAAAAAAAGATAGAGTTTTGTTATAAACAATTGTTTTTTTCATTTTTGTCAATCGAGGCAATATAAAATAAGGTTTTCAAGGCCTCGGAAGCGCGGAACAAATGAGGAAAACAAGTGATGCCATCAGGCTCAACTATTTTGAAAAAAACAATTTAGGAGTAAATAAATGTCGTTGTAAGTAAAGGTGATGCCATTCTTGTCCAAAATAGCCGAATGTCCCCAAAAGGACGTCGAAAGGCCGTTTTTACGAGAACAACCGCCTTTCGTCATTTCTCAAATTTTTTGGCCAGTTAGCAAACACAACCTTTAAATCTTCTTCAAAAGTATTGAAAGGTCGTATTGACAAAATCGGATATTTTTATAAAAATATTTGAGAACCAGTGTGATTTTTTTTTTAAAAAAGTCTGTCAGTCAGAGTCTAGTAGTCTATTTTAGAATATTGCCATTTTGATGTTAGTCTTTTAGAATCCGTTGATCTTGTAATAAAATGTGTCGTTGTAATAAACACATTTTTTTATGGAAAATTTTGAAAAAAAAATATCCAATTATTTATTTATCTGCCAGAACTACACTCGGTCTGATTCATGCAGGGATCATAATACATAGGCAATCTCCATAAGATTCGACCACAAATAAAAATATAAAAAAAATTAAAAATAAAATAAAAGAGAATCAAATAAAGGAAGGTTTATTGTCAATAAAAGAGAGGTCATAATTAAAGTCGGGATACACAAGCAACCAAGCAAATACATGATAGAACTGGTTAAATTACTTAGGTGCATTGTATGCCAGTATGTGATTATCTATCTGTTAAGCTCTAATCACTAACAAGTTTGTTGTTGATGCTCAAGAATTCAAGCAGTTAGTTTACCTAAGCATACTGGCAAACTACCATTACCAAACCAGATCCAAAGGAAAAATAGAAGAAATCATGTCTATCCCAGATGTAGACACAAGTGTTGAGGTAGAAGAGTTGGATGTCAATAAGATGAAAGAGGAGATGCACAAATTAAAGCGACAAATGGTCGAAATGTATGAGGCCTGGACCAAAGGACAATCACCACCAGCCTATCCTGCTAACCCTACCTTCATCCCGACACCAGCTCAGTCTCCAGAACAGCTTGTTTCTGATTCATCCCCAAGTTTTCCCATCCATCAACACTACTAGGAAACCACTTCTCACACACCACAAGCTCCACAGCCAAAACTAGTTCCATACCCTCCCCCTCCAATCACACCAGTTTTCATGGCATCTCCACTAGCTGCACTTCACACATCCTATAGCGAGCCTGTGTTCCCGGCCCAAGACAACCATTATTAACCCCCTCCCCCCGGACCCCACTTTCAAAGCTCTTGAACTATACTCTTATACTCCGCATTATAACCTCCTGATAGGAGTGGAGAAACCATCCAAAAATCCTAAATAAGAGGAGATGTTCAGAAAAGTGAAAAGCCTAGAGCAGCCATTCAAAGATATGCGTGGATTGGGAGGTTAGGTGAGCGTAGCCTACAAAGACCTGTGTTTATTTCCAAACGTGCAATTGCCGGCGGGATTCAAGATGCCCAAGTTTTACTTATACAATGGGCACGGTGACACAGTGGCGCACTTAAAGAGTGTTTTGCAGCAAGACGAGGGGAGCAGGAAGAAAAGATGAGTTGTTAATGGCTTACTTGAGTCAGAGTCTGAGCGGATCAGCATTGGAATGGTACACACGGCAAGATCATGAAGATGGTATACCTAGGATGATCTGGCGCAAGCATTCGCTTGTCACTTCCAGTACAATCTTGAAATCATTCCAGATCGACTATCCTTGACTAAACTGGAGAAAAAGCACAGTGAAAGTTTCAGAGAATATGGTTTCTGATGGTGGGAGCAAGCAACAAGAGTAGATCCCCCAATAAAAGAAAGTGAGATGGTGGATTATTTCTTACAGGCCTTAGAACCTACCTACTAGGGCCATTTGGTCTCAGTTGCAAGGAAGTCATTCAATGAAGTAGTGAAAATGGGGGGCATGGTAGAAGAAGGGCTCAAGTCAAATAAAATCATGAGCTATTCGGCTATCAAGGCAACTACTCAGGCTATTCAGGGCGGCATAGGAAAGGTTGGGAAAAAGAAGAGAGAGGACGCGGCAATGGTTGATTCTGGAACTTGGTCCGTACCTCGAGGCTCACCTTACCACTACAATCAGCCTCAACTCCAACCCCAAATCTATCCCCGATCTCCACATAATCTACCTAAGTATTATCCTCCGAACAATATCCGGTCATATGTCCAACCACCAGGTCACTCCCTATGGTGAGCGCCAACACCGCACAATGCATTATTGCCTTAACAACATTACCAAGAATCCAACAACCATAGAAAACAGGGGCAGGGAGGAGAACAAAGGCAAAGAAATAGTTTTACGCCAATCGGGGAGTCCTACACAAGTTTATTTGAAAATTTAAAGCATTCTGGCCTGATTGAGCCGCTCCTCAGCTATAATGCAGAAGAGAAGTCTCACAATTGGCACACAACAAACGCAGGGATTTTGAGTGAACATACGAAGATCTTGAGGTGCATGAAGGAGTCGAAAACAGCACATACAACAAGAAGCATATACAAAAGGGAAGATTGGGAAATAAAATCACAGATTACTACATGGAATAGGTCAGAAATTTGGGTGCAAAAAGGCAGGACCACCACGATGCTTTGCTGCTGTAAAGAAGTGGAAAATCATATTGTGGCAAGCTGGTGGACAAAAAGGAGGGGCTGTAATTGTTACACGTACAGGAGATATAGAGCAGCATGAGACTGGAGATATACAATGATCATGCAAAACATATCCATGGCTCACAATGGTGCAAATTCAGAAAATGACTACATGTGTAATGGGCTAGTTTTTATGCAGTACTCAAATTTTACATTTCATATTGCTAGAACTTTTTGTACTATCAGTTTTGGGTACCAACATTAACACGGTTATGGTAGAAGGATCAGTTGATGAGAGACAATAAGAACTACCTGTGTATAGCCACTAATGCTAAGATAGGTATTGCTGATTGTAGTTCTTAGAGAGACCTTTTTGTCATCTTTTATTGTCTCTAATTCATTACATCTCAAAGTATACAGCTGGCGCTGATACACTGTTCGATTCTTATATTTCTGGAAAGATTATGCAATTGAAAGAGCAAATTGCAACATTAGAAAAGCACGAGGACAGGTAAAGTATTCAGGATATCTCAGCCTTTGAATTGTCAATGATTTGTTATTCGTGTCAAAAACTAAGTTTAATAATTCTTCAGGTACAAGAATATTTTTGCATATAGGATCTCTGTTTTCAGGAGGGCATGCTGTGAACGTTTTGGGTATAAGGTATTACATGCTTCCTGGATTATGACTATATTTCGACCAAATACAGTTTTCCACTAGAACGAATTGTCCAGAGTCTAGTTAGTATCTCAACCAATGTGTTTCGACTCCACCATTTTGAACACAAAACTGGAGGCTGTGAGTGGAATAAGGGTGGGTCTATCTTGTTTACATTTCTTCAATAGCATCTTCATTTTAGTGTAGCAGGTACATAGTGAACAAGCTTCAACAGTAGCATGCCTTTATACTACAGATAAACGAGCTAAAAATTTCAGATAGATTGTATGAGGTTCCATAAATAAGTATTTTATATGTATCATTATAGTCTCATGTCAGCTTCCGCACAAAGTGACACACAATCATCTAAGTTTTTTGGGTGTCTGATATACTTATTGTGACTATCCGGCCTGTCGTCACGAGAGTTACCGTCCCGTTTCCCCCATATTATGTTGCTTCATGTCTTAATATCGATATTTGAGTTCGTCGGGTGTAATTGGATTGATTTTGGTTGAAAATAAGGAATATAGCCTCTTAGAAGGGAGTTTGTTTTAGAAAAGTCAACCGGAAGTTGACTATGTGGTTAGAGGGCTCGGATGTGGATTCTGGTGGTTCGGTTAGCTTCGAGAGGTGATTTGTTCCTTAGAGGAGCGATCGTAATCGAATTTGGAGGTCCAGTGTAGAAATAGGCTTGAATTAGCGAAATTGGAATTTTTGCGGAATCAGGTTGATAGGTGAGATTTTGATCCGGAAGTTGGAATGGAATTCTGACAATTGAAGTATCTTCGTTAGGTGATTTAGAATATGTCTGCGAATTTTCAGGTCATTCAGACATCATTTGGTCGGATTTTTGATTGAATGTTGGTTTCGGAAGTTTTAAGGAAAATTAGGCTTGAATCCGTGGTAATTTGGTGATTTTTGTGTTAAAGGATGTGTTTTTATGATTGGAACAAGTTCGTATGATATTTTAGAGTGGGTTGGTGTTTTGGGTTGAGGTCCCGGGGACCTCAGGGAGATTTCGGATAGTTAAACGGAAGAAAATTGGAAAAAATGCAGGTCTGTAGTTTTAAGCCTTCTGGTATTTCCGCTTCTGCGGAAATGGACCGCAGAAGTGAGTTCGCAAAAGTGGGGGGATTGAGCGCATAAGCGGTTTTTGGGCATGAGTGGGAGTTCCACAGAAGCAGACACCTTTTCCGCAAAAGCGGAGTCGCAGAAGTGACATTGGTACCGCAGAAGCGGTCATGGGATTTTTGGTGTAGACCGCAGAAGCGGTCATTGGGCCGCATAGGCGATACCGCAGAAGCGATTTGGTATCCGCAAAAGCGGATTCTGAGGGGTTTAAGTGAAACCGCAAAAGCGGTTGTTTTACCGCAAAAGCGGGACCGCAAAAGCGGTCAATGGGTCACAGAAGCGAAAATCGCAGAGGGTTTAAGTGCATCCGTTTTATGAAATTTCAGATGTGTAAAAACATTTGGGACTCCAAACTAAGAGAGGATTTGGGCGATTTTGAAGAGGAATTCGAGGAGCATCATTAGGTAAAGCCTCTTGGACCTAGATTATGCCATTATGGTGTTAAAACATGGAATTAATCACTGAAATTGGAAGAATTAAATGGTAAAAGTGGTGGTTAGGGCTTAAGGCCTAAGAGAGTTTCAATTGATGATTTGAGAGGTCAAATGGACTCCGATTTTTGTGTATTTGATATGTATGGACTTGTGGTGAGACAAGGATTTCGAAAATGTGAATTTTATAATTTTTTGAGAAGCAGGTCCGGGGCTCGAGTTTTGGTAACTTCGTGTTTTTGGGTGTTTTTCGAGTTATTTCGACTGGGTTATGTTCCATTAGCCTATTTTGATGTATTCCTATTGGTTTTGATAAGAGTTGGCACTCGTGGAGGTCGATTCTAGAGGGAAAGGCATTGCGGACTAGTTTTGGAACCGGTTCGAGGTGATTAATAGATGTGGATGATGACCTGAGTGTTTGAAACCCCGGTGTATCGCTATGTGATGCTGTATTGAGGCGAGACACGTACTCTACGGTGAGTGCATGGTCGATTGTGATTGGGGACTATGGCTTAGTCCGACCGTATGGCATTGCATTGTGTTGTAGGCTATAAATGACCCGATAAACCTCCTACTTTGATGGTTATGAATATATTTGGGTTGTGTGCCGGTTATTTGGATCCCGTGAGGATCGTTATCACTGTTTCTATGATTATAGCATGTTTTCATGATATCAGTCCTAAGCTAAATACTGTCTAAAAATGATTTTCAAATTCTGAGGTTTCTGAACACTGATTTCTATAATTTCTGCTAAAGGAATTTAAAAAAAAAAATGATAATTATTTATGCATGTGAGGCTTGCATTGCATGTAGCTGGACTGATAGTGGATCGGGCTGCGCGCCGCAGCATATATCACTGATATTGGGCTTGGGCTGTAGGAGTCCCTTCCAGAGTTTGAACCCCCATAGTGAGCATGGGTATCAAGTGGATCGGGCTATGCGTCGTAGCGTCATGTTCAGGCATCTGCATTGCATTTACTCATTATACTTAACTACATTATCTGTTATTGCTTTCCCTGAGACTTATACTATTAAAAAGGATAAAATGAGATATTGTATAGCTTTACTGTGTGGTATTAATGGGTGTTCTTACCTTCAATATCATTATACATGCCTATTACCACTGAGTTGGAAGTACTCACTCTACTCCCTGCACCTTGTGTGCAGATCCAAGTACCTCCCAACAGGGTTGATTTTCCAGCTATTCTCAAAGCTTATTTCGGAGTATCGAGGTAGCTGCCTGGCATCCGCAGGACCCGACTCTCCATTGTTTTTCTTATGCTTTTAGACATTTCCGTGTTTTCAGACTTATTCTGTATATAGTATTGTTGTCTCTATGTAATTCAGTAGAGGCTCATGACTCGTGACCCCTAGATCTGTGGGAGATGGTGTGATGTTATTAGGATATTTTTATTATCTTTCGCTAAATACGTATTATATCTTGATATTATTGATTTTGAAACAAAAAATTTGAGCTGGTAGCTTGGTAACATGTATGAATGGTCAGGCTGGACTAGCAATGTGCTGGACGCCATCACGATCGGGTTTGGGTCGTGACAAGTTGTTATCAGAGCCTAGGTTACTAGGCCTCATGAGTCCAAGCGTACCATTTAGATTTTGGAGGACATGTTGCATGCCTGTGTTATTGATTTTGGTGGTTCTTGGGTTGATTACTTGCCTCTCGCAAAGTTTGCTTATAACAACAGTTACCAATCTAGCATTCAGATGGCGTCATATGAGGCTTTATATGGGAGACAGTGTAGATCTCCAATTGGTTGGTTTGAGACCAGTAAGGTTAGGTTGTTGGGGACAGAGTTGGTCCAGGATGCATTGGACAAGGTGAAGGTGATTCAGGAGAGACTTCACACAGCCCAGTTGCGCCAGAAGAGTTACGCGGACCGGAAGGTCCGAAATGTGTCTTATTCAGTGGGTGAGAAGGTCTTGCTGAAGGTTTCACCTATGAAAGGCGTTATGAGATTTGTGAAGAAAGGAAAGCTCAGTCCGAGATTCATTGGCCCTTTTGAGATACTGAGGAGGATTGGAGAGGTGGCCTATATGCTTGCTTTGTCACCCAGCATATCGGGAGTTCATCTGGTGTTCCACGTGTCTATGCTCCGGAAGTATGTTGGGGACCTATCGCATGTGTTGGAATTTAGTACAATTAAGTTATATGATGACTTGACTTATGATGTGGAGCCTATAACTATATTGGGTCGTCAAGTGCGGAGATTGAGGTCCAAGGATATAGCATCAGTGGAGAGGTCGGCCCGTGGAGGAGGCCGCTTGGAAGATCGAGCGGGAGATGCGGAGAAGATATCCACACTTGTTTGAGACCCTAGGTATGTTTCTTTACCCGCTCGAGGACGAGCATTTGTTTAAGTAGGGGAGATGTGACAACCCGTCCCGTCGTCATTAGAGCTACCTCCCCGTTTCCCCAATATTATGTTGCTTCATGTCTTAATATCAATATTTGAGTTGGTCGGGTGGAATTGGATTGATTTTGATTGAAAATAAGGCATATAGCATCTTATAAGGGAGTTTGTTTCAGAAAAGTCAACCATAAGTTGAATATGTGGTTAGATGGTTCGGATGTGGATTCCGGTGATTCGGTTAGCTTCGGGAGGTAATTTGTGACTTAGGGGAGCGATCGGAATCGAATTTGGAGGTCACGTGTAGAAATAGGCTTGAATTGGCGAAGTTGGAATTTTGATGAAATCTGGTTGATAGGTGAGATTTTGATCCGGGGGTCAAAATGGAATTCCGACAATTGCAGTAGCTTCGTTAGGTGATTTTGGATATCTCTGCGAATTTTCAGATCATTCGGACATCGTTTGCCCGGGGTTTAGATTGAATGTTGGTTTATTAAGTTTTAAGGAAAATTAGGCTTGAATCTGTGGTAATTTGGTGATTTTTGTGTTAAAGGACGTGTTTTTATAATTGGAACAAGTTCGTATGACGTTTTAAAGTGGGTTGGTGTTTTTGGTTGAGGTCTCGGGGGCCTCGGGGTGATTTCGGATGGTTAAACGAAAGGAAATTGGAAAAATTGCAGGTCTGTAGTTTAAGCCTTCTGGTATTTCCGCTTCTGCGGAAATGAATCACAGAAGCGATTCCACAAAAGCGGAGGGATTGAGCGCATAAGCGGTTTTTGGGCATGAGTGGGAGTTCCGCAGAAGCGGACCCCTTTTCTACAAAAGCAGAGTCGTAGGAGCGACATTGGGACCGCAGAAGCGGTCATTGGGCCGCATATCCGATACCGCAGAAGTGGTTTGGTATTCGCAAAAGCGGATTCTGAGGGGTTTAAGTGAAACCGCAAAAGCAGTTGTTTTACCCCAAAAGCGGGACCAGCGGAAGCGGTCAATGGGTCGCAGAAACGAAAATCGCAAAGGGTTTAAGTGCATCAGTGTTATGAAATTTCAGAAGTGTAAAAATATTTGAGGCTTCGAACTAAGAGAGGATTTGGGCGATTTTGAAGAGGAATTCGAGGAGCATCATTAGGTAAGGCCTCTTGGACCTAGATTATGTCATAATGGTGTTAAAACATGGAATTAATCACTGAAATTGGAAGAGTTACACGATAAAAATGGTGGTTGATGATTTGAGGGGTCAAATAGACTCCGATTCTTGTGTATTTGATATGTATGGACTCGTGGTGATACAGGATTCCAAAAATGTGAATTTTGTAATTTTTCGAGAATCGGGCCTAGGACTCGGGTTTTGGAAACTTCGTGTTTTTGGGTGTTTTCTAAGTTGTTTCGATTGGGTTATGTTCCATTAGCCTATTTTGATGTATTCCTATTGGTTTTGATCAGATTTGGCATCCGTGGAAGTCGATTCTAGAGGAAAAGGTATTGCGGACAAGTTTCGAAGCCGGTTCGAGGTGAGTAATAGAATTGGATGATGACCTGAGGGTTTGAAACCCCGGTATATCACTATGTGACGATGTATTGAAGCGAGACACGTACTCTACGGTGAGTGTGGGTCGATTGTGATTGGGGACTATGGCTTAGTCCGACCGTGTGGCATTGTACTGTGTTGTTGGTTATAAATGAGCCGGTAAACCTCCTACTTGGATGTTTATGGATATATTTGGGTTGTGTGCCGGTTATTTGGATCCCGTGAGGATCGTTATCATTGTTTCTATGATTATAACATGTTTTCATGATATTAGTCTTGAGCTAAACACTGTCTAAAAATGATTTGCAAATTCTGAGGTTTCTGAACACTGATTTCTATAATTTTTGCTAAACAGATTTAAAAAAAATGATAATTATTTGTGCATGTGAGGCTTGCATTGCATGTAGCTGGACTGATAGTGGATCGGGCTGCACGTCGCAACATATGTAAATGATATTGCGCTTGGGCTGTAGGAGCCCTTCCGGAGTCTGAACACCCGCAGTGAGCGCAGGTACCCAAATGGATCGGGCTACGCGTCGTAGCATCATGTTCATGCATCTGCATTGCATTTACTTATTATACTTAACTGCTTTATCTATTATTGTTTTCCGTGAGACTTATACTATTAAAAATGATAAAATGAGATATTATATAGCTTTACTGTGTATTATTGGATATTATTAAACATGCCTATTACCACTGTGTTGGAAGTACTCACTCTACTCCCTGCACCTTGTGTGCAGATCCAGGTACCTCCCAGCAGGGTTGATTTTCCAGCTGTTCTCAAAGCTTATTTCAAAGTGTCAAGGTAGCTGCCTGGCGTCCACGGGACCCGACTTTCCCTTATTTTTCTTATGCTTTTAGACATTTCCGCATTTTCAGACTTATTCTGTATACAATATTGTTATCACTATGTTATTCAGTAGAGGCTTTTGACTCGTGACCCCAGATCTATGGGAGATGGTGTGATGTTATTGGGATATTTTCATTATCTTTGGCTAAACTACGTATTATATCTTGAGATTACTGATTTTGAAACAAAGAATGTGAGCTGGTAGCTCGATAATATGTGTGATTGGTTAGGTTGGCCTAGCAATGTGTTGAGCGCCATCACAATCGGGTTTGGGGTCGTGACACTTATCATACTAGAGACACTGGCTACTTCTAGTGACGACATTTAAGGAGCTGAATAAACAGCTTATGCTAACTCTTTCAAGTTTACATGAAAATGGAAGGAGGGAAATTCAAACAATAGAAAACTCAAATAGTAGCTTGTCGAAGAAGAAAGATGAATAGTACCATTAGGTATCCTTGATGTTTGTGGTACTCGTTCATGACCACTATCGGCAGCATGTACCTGTTAAATATTAACAGACCAGATAACAATACTTTTGTAGGATTAATACTTCATTAATAATGTGACCTCAAATGAGTCTAAACTCAATGGTTTAGAAGCCAAAGTGTCAGCTGCATTTGCCAAGAAGAATGAAGCAATTGAAGAGCTTACATCGTCAAAGCAAGTTATAGACAACTTAAAAGAGCAGCTTACTTCTGAAGGCCAAAAGCTACAACTCCAGGTTAGTGCCTGCCTAAACTTTGAAACAATGTTTTCATACTATGCAGCAGATAGTACAGGAGGTATTTTACATCTGACAACTTACTATTCTTAAACATTGACTGTTTACAATTATCATCCATTTTGGAGGAAAACATCTTGCTCAATGAAACACATCAAACCTCCAAGAAGGAGCTGCAAAATGTCATTGCACATCTTCTTGAAGAACAGTTGAAAGAACTCAAGTCAAGTGAAGATTCTCTGAAAAGTCAATTAGAAGTTTTCCAGGTTGAGATTCATCACTAGTCTGAATTGCAGTGCCGCATCAAGGAGCTCGAAGAGCAATTAGCTAGTGCTGGGGCTCAAGTGGAAAAAGAGGTAATGTAATATTTAGACATTTCAATACACAACCAAGTAACCTTCCTTAATAGTACTACTATTAACTAAATTACAACCAATTATGTAGGATTTTTCAAATATTAGGTTGTCATCCCAGTAAATGTTTCTAGTTTTTCCTCTTCTTCTACTATGGCATAACAATTAAACATTTACATTTTAAGCTTGATTACTAATTCACATTTGAAATGTCCAATAATACAGAAAGAGGCTATGTCCAATAAGGGTTTTGAGCAGGAGTCAACTCTTAAGAGGTCATTAGAGGAGCTGCAAGTCAAAAGCAAAGAACTCCTACTTCTACAAAACCAAGTTAAGGAACTTGAGGAGAAACTGCAGTAGGCTGATGCTACATTGAAGCATAAGGTCAGTCTTTTTCTTGAAGCATATTTGCTGGGATGGGGTATATTAAATGGATAGCATGCTATATCATCCATTGATTTCATGCAGTAAAACACATAATTTAACAAGCAGACACGAACCTATGTGTATCCGTGATGATCATCGGAATCAGAGGCTTATAACACAATTAAGGGGACAGATCAAAAAAAGCAAAAACCAACCTATCATAGGCCTATTGAGAGCACTTCACAACTTATTTGTGGTACAAAAAACATCTAATCTAAGCATGCAGTTAATTAAAATAAAAGACAGAAATAGTTCATTCATAGCAGGACTAAAACTTCTTTTGAGTGAAAACGTACAGAGGTTTACATCCTATTCTTATACTATCAAACCATTTTCATTCTTGGTAATGACAAGAATCCAGACCAACCACGAAAAGGGGAAAGATAATAAAGATACATTTCAGGATTCTTCAGACTGGAAGAAAATGGAAAAAGACAAAGAAATGTGGCACATCAATGAGTTAAAAGTACTAAGCAACTATAGATCTGATGGATGCAACAGAGATCGATTTGGTTTAGAGACCACTGCAACACTAATACAACTAACTCCATTGTTAAATTACTGAGCTATCGCTTTTTCTTACAAAAATAAAATAAAAAGTTATAATGAGCTAGAGTAAAAAATGCCAAGGAAAATTGCATCCAAGTGAAAAGCTCTGTGCTTCATAACTTGCAGCTACTCAACAACGATATAACACAATATCTTTTATTTAGCTAAATACAACAGAGATGAGAGCAAGAACATCCTCCAAAAAATTTTGTTTGAGCAGAAATGGCTTCTTTAGATTTGTATGCAAAGGCCCGAATGTAATATACTATCTCCGTAGAACTGATCCTTTATTTGTCCAAAACTTGTATGATCTTGGAAATGATGTTTTCAGATAGTATATAAACCTAAAACGTATTTGGGGCTTATCTCCTATGGGTTGTTTCCATCAGCAATGCATAAACCTTTAGTGCTATAAGTAGACATTTCACTACTAAATAACGTTATTCCAAATGTAGCAACTAGTCAAACAAAGGTGTGAAAATTTAAATGCGAACTACATGAAGAAAGAACAACTTGTGACCAACAAGCACAATTGCAGGCGGAGCATCTCCATACATTATCTTTAAAACAGAAAATATATCACCACATAGCGTCTCAATTGACAAAATATCAACTGCAAGAACAAAATAAATGCACGTTGAAGAAACTAGGAATAGAAAAATCATGTACTGAAGCTACAGCAAAAGCCATTGAATTATCCTGCTATACATATCTTAAATCGTTTGGTCAATTATCTTCTAGCAATTATTAAAGTAAAAGAACAGACAAGAGTTTATATATACCAGAAAATAGTTTCAGATTTTCCATCGGCAATACCTAGGCAATCTATACAAAGTATGCATGAAGCTTACCGGAACAAGCAAACCAATACTTTAAAGAAAAACTTTACTGCTATAATATCTTGTCAGATCTTCAGTTATTTGAACAATACTTATATGAACTACTAAATTGCTTAATTTCCAAGTTGCTCTCTTAATTGTTGCAAATTGCACTATATAACTAGTTCGACATCACATTAGAAATTACAGAAAATTACAGTTGCTAATTGTACTATATAAACTAGTTAGATTAACCATTGTATTCACACAATTAAGATTTAATAATGAGTCCAGATAAAAGTGTTACCTGATTCATCATCATTTTGTTAAACTTCGCTACCACCAGCACAACTATTCAAATCACAAGATTGAACATGGTTGAATTCATATCTCGACTACCGGTATTCAACTAAAACATCAATATGCATCAACTGACACTTAAAAAATTTCTGAAAAATCACAAAAGTCACAGTAGCCTTGAAAACAGAGGAACCAATTCAATAACAAGAGAGTAACAGAGGAGGAATCAATTCAAACAATCGCTATCAATCTAACAACAATTTGATATCACAAACGACTTAGTAAACACAGAAAAAACTATGCTTTCGCTAATCGCAAGTTGGATATCAAAAACAAAAAATTAAAATTGGAACCTAGTAAGAAAAAATTTCTGCCGATTAAGACCAGAAATTAAAGGAGACGAATGCTTTATGAAATAATTCTTGAAACCTACACGAAATAGAAAATGAAATCGTTCAGGACGAAGATTGAAGGAAAAGATTGACAGAGAAATTGATAATAATCGAGCAGCATCAACCCAAAATTACATAAAACTCTATCGATAGAGACTTGTGATGCTGATGAGCGTGCAGGGCGAAGGTTCTTCGGCGAAGGTTTTTCGGCGAAGGCTTTTCAGCGAAGGTTCTTCCTATCGTTCTAATTAGAGGCGAGGTTCTGTATATTCTAATTACAGGGTTTGGTTTATCCTATTCTTTTTTTAACTGTAGGGTTTTCCAACTGGAGTGAATGTAAATTATTATCCCAAAAAATTGGAGGGAAAGATTGTATAGAGGGAAAGTTAAATAATAAAATATATAATTTAATTATTAATTTTTAGTGGTAATTATTTTTTATTGTCGTTAAAAATATATTTTTTATTGGCTAATGGTCATATGCCGCTAAAATTTTAACTTAAATAATTCATTAGTGGCAATTACCTAATTGCCGCTAAATAATTGCTGCAGAGACCTTTTTTGTAGAAGTGACGTTCCGTCTCTTGGCTAGCCATGGAGGAGTCTTGGTGGTTTATTTTGCTGTTATTTATGTTGTCAGGGTTATTTTCAGGGTTGTAATTCAAATATTGTCTTGTGACTCAAACCCTTCTATCCTTTTATTTTCCCTAGTTTGTTTGGTCGTAGTAGCTCGTTTAGTATTGTCTAGATTTGTTCCAGGTTTATTTATTGTGCTTGTTTTGTTGTCCAAAGTTTTTCACCATCTGTCTAATACAATTCTATATTTTCTTCTATGCATAGTCATTTCTATTTAAGTTCTCTCCTCCTCTTACAGTCCTTTTACTGTCGACTCTAGTGACATGACATGCACACATAATTCTCAGCCTAGTATTAAAAGTCAGTTTATCATGAAGCATTGAAACAATTTTGAAGATAACAGGGACTCTTGAGAGAAATAGAACAGATTTGGACACTTTGAGATCGTTTGAAACCCGAATCATGAGAAACTGGGGACAATAGAACATAAATCAATACAGTGGAAATACATTATGCTGCATCAGATTGAAGCTAATGGCAGGTTTTCCCCAAATTGGCAGGGAACATTTGTGCTAACAAAGAGTGTTGTCCAACGATACTTAAAATTGACAAAAGGCGAATCTGTGGTTATCAAGTCTTGTACGATCAAAAGATGTTACAAGTGTTTTCCTTGGTTTGTTTAATTGCATTGTTTGCGCGTGGCATGTTTTGAAGATTGAATTGACGAAGGTATTTTGTACTGCTATCTAAAATGTTATCCTTCATTACCTCTTTAAGCCATATTTATTTTCTTTCATACCCCTCTTTCAGAATCACTAGCAAAGATCAGAAACACAAGCATGAAAGTAAAGAAAAAAACAAAAATAGCAATGACAAAAGTATTCACATGAACTACGTTTGACCTGATTTTTTTTAGGGATACGTAAGTAGCCTCACGGTTCGGTTTCATCGAAAAAAATTCCAAAAGTCCCCAAGCAAAGAGACTGGGACAAAAGTTGTGGTTGTTGTGAGAAATCTGATCCCGAAAGATGTAATTTTAAACCCATTTGAATTGTTTTGAGCTTTTGATATCCTTTCTTTATAACCCTATCCAAAAGCCGTATTACGGTCCGAAGGAAGACCTTCTGATCAGTCTTCAAGAGATGCCAAGTCAAGTAGGTAGAGGTGATTCATATCAGGGGCTACACTCCGGTCCAAACGAAAAAAATGAGAGAGTCCTATTGGTAAAAACCCTCGTGGGAACCTTGAGGCAATTGTAAGTTGAGAGAAACAACAAAATGAGAGAGTCTTGATGGTGAAAACCCTTCGAGCACTACAAGTCGAATAAGGATGGAGATTCAGATTGAAATCACCAGACGGAGATTGTGAAAGATGACTAACGACGGAGAATTGAAACCCCAGTTTCACGGCAAAAAGGTACGACAAGATCCGAACATCGGAATTGCTTAGATGAATAGGCCGCAAGTGCATGTCACAGTCATTAGAGTTGGTATCCACATCCGATAGGTTTTCACTTTGTAGTTTTCCTGTTAGGAATCATCTCTTTCCATTGTCCTCTACCTTGTTCCTTCTTTCTTGTTCACTTCTTCTTCCTGAGTCTGTTTGGTCAGAACAAGTAAGAAATGACTTTAAAATTTGCCACCAGCTTTCCAATTGCACAATAATGGATCTGGTTAGCACATCAAATTATCATAAGTCCGAAAAGAACAACAAGCGCACTGAGCTAGTAACAATCAACATGTTTTGGGATTCATGTGAGATACAAAGGTTGGGTAGATGCCAGTTCATGAAACATGCAACAAATAGAGGATATTGGGTATGGACGGAGAAAAGAATTATCAGTGATAAGGGTGGCAGAGAAATTGGTTAGTCAATAAGCAAGCGATGTCTTTCAAGGTGAACTCAAAGTTATCATGGAAAGTGAGGGATCAATCGCCTCAAAGTCAAGGCCACAAACCAACCACCATGTTTAAACTCACAAGTTTTCTTTGTCTAAAACAGGGAGGAAGGCTATGTTCATATCAAAGCTTGGAAGCTTGAACTTTTCAGGTGTAATGCCCCTGTTCTGCTCACGCAAAAGCTATTGAGAAGATCACACATCACCCCTAGGAGACACACTTCCTAGTCTATGTTTTTCAAGTTATATTTTATGGTAGGAGACGCACTTCCCGAGTTGAGATTTCACCCCTAGGAGACGCACTTCCTAAGTTGATTTTCACACATAGGAGACGCACTTCCCAAATTGATAGTTCATTCATAGGAGACACACTTTCTAGTTTGAGTCATTAAAGTTTCACCTGTAGGAGACGCACTTCCTAAATTGATAGTTTATCCATAGGAGACACACTTCCTAGTTTGAATCATTAAAGTTTCACATGTAAGAGACACACTTCCTAAATTGAAAGTCCATTCATAGGAGACGCACTATCTAGTTTGAGTCATTAAAGTTTCACCTGTAGGAGACGCACTTCCTAAATTGAGAGTTCATCCAAAGGAGACGCACTTCCTAGTTTGAGTCATTAAAGTTTTACTTGTAGGAGACACACCTCCTAAATTGAGAGTCCATTCATAGGAGACGTACTTCCTAGTTTGAGCCATTAAAGTTTCACCTGTAGGAGATGCACTTCCTAAATTGATAGTTCATTCATAGGAGACACATTTCCTAGTTTGAGTCATTAAAGTTTCACCTGTAGTAGACGCACTTCCTAAATTGATAGTTTATCCATAGGAGACACACTTTCTAGTTTGAATCATTGAAGTTTCACATATAGGAGACACACTTCCTAAATTGATAGTTCATCCATAGGAGACACACTTCCTAGTTTGAGTCATTAAAGTTTCACCTGTAGGAGACGCACTTCCTAAATTGATAGTCCATTCATGGGAGACGCACTTCCTAGTTTGAGTCATTGAAGTTTCACCCTCCTAAATTGATAGTTCATTCATAGGAGACACGCTTCCTAGTTTGAGTCATTGAAGTTTCACCTGTAGGAGACACATTTCCTAAATTGAAAGTTCATCCATAGGAGGCGCACTTCCTAGTTTGAGTCATTAAAGTTTCACCTATAGGAGGCGCACTTCCTAAATTGATAGTCCATTCATGGGAGACGCACTTCCTAGTTTGAGTCATTGAAGTTTCACCCCTAGGAGTCGCACTTCCTAAATTGATAGTTCATTCATAGGAGACGCACTTCATAAGTTGATTTTCATCCCTTGGAGACGCACTTCCTAAGTTTATTTTCATCCATAGGAGACGCACTTCCTAAATTGACAGTTCATTCATAGGAGACACATTTCCTAGTTTGAGTCATTAAAGTTTTACATGTAGGAGACACACTTCCTAAATTGGCAGTTCATTCATAGGAGACGCACTTCATAGTTTAGTTATTTCAGGTTTTATTTTAGCAGATGCATTTGTTAGTCAAAGTTTCTTGGTTTTACTCGTAGGAGACGCGCATCTTAGTCTAGTCTTTATTTTACTCTTTGCATCAGTAGTATAAGTGGTTTACAATTTTGCTAACAACTCGCAAATCTTTTTAGTGCAAACTGGGGCAGAAGATTTCATTTGTTTTGCTTGTTTTGATTGCAGGAACCCACCCGGAGGAACAAAGGAAGGCAACAATGGTCAAAAGAAGACAATTCAAATTTCAAGGAAAAAAATTAAGTTTCACAGGAAGGGAAGAAGCAGTTCAAGTTCGACAATCAGACATCCACATGAAGAGAAAGGAAAGCATCTCAAAAATACAATGCAATACAGCATCAAAGGAATTGTTAGAAAAATACAAGTCAAAAAGGCAACAATAGTCACAAGAGCAAGTTTGAAAATAAATCTTTGTAAAGCATAGATTATAGCTTAGTCTAGCTTCTTTTATTTTGTTAAGGTATAATAAGGAGGTCAGTAAGCAGTAGCAGCGGCAACAACAGTGAAATTGCAACTTCATGGTAGTCCCAACTACCGAAGTTTCTTGAACTACGTGCGACCTGATTCCCTTATAACTCGGAATATGTAGGCTATCCAAAACCAAGACTCGGTTGCACCCATTCTCTTCTCTTATCCATATTTCTTCTATTTTTAATGAAAATATGTTAAAAAATTAGTCACATGGCTCACCTTATCTTTGCTTAAAAACTCTTCATGTTTCAAAACAAAAGGGGCAACTGCGAGCACCTAATTTTTGACAATATTTAATTTTTTTTATGACTTATTCTACGTAAATATTTTTTGGGGTTTTAACCTATTATTTTTTTTAGCTTTGTTACACTTTTTATTATAGAGTAAAAATACAAAATTTTAAAAGGTGAATTATTACATTTAATTTATTTAATTTTTATTTTTATTTTTAAAATAATAAACAAATCTGAATTATTTATTATTATTATTATTTTAATTTTTGGGAGTAATTTAAAATTAAGAAAAAGGGATGTTTTGAATAAAAATTAAATATATAAAAGTAAAATTAGGTAGAACTCTCTTTTAAAAAGAAAAAGAAAGTAGAAACTTAAAAATAAAATAAAGTTTTGTGAAAATTTAAAAAAAAAATAAAAAGTAAAAGAAAGTTGGAATTAAAAAATAGATATATCTGAAAATTAGACAATTTTGACAGAAAGTAGCATTTTAAAAAGAAAAGTAAGAGAAAGTGGATTGTTTTTTTAAGAAAAGTTAAATAAGTGGAATTCTTTTTTAAAAAGTAAAAAAGTGGGATTTTAAATAAGATAAAAGTAATTAAAGTTAGAACTTAAAAAATAAAAGTAAAGAAAGATGGGATTTCTTTTTATAAAAAAATAAAAGCAATTTGTAAGTGGATTTCTTTTAATTAAAAATAATAAAAAAATATTTTTAAAAAGGAATTCTAAAAAATTTTGAAAATTTTGCTATAAATAGAAGAGAAAAAGAGAAGAAGAAAAAGAAAGGGGGATATGAGAGAAATTTGGGTTGAATATTTTCATTAAATTTTTCTTTCAACATTTCCAGCATGTATTGTTTTGTTTACATTTAGATTTCAAGCCCTTGTAGCACCATGTTCATGTTTTGAAATTTAAAGAAGTATGTGAAGTTGAACAATTTGTCAACATTAAGATGTAAACAAAAACTAGATTGCATTAGTGGAAGGATCTTATCTTCAATTTATGTTATTGGCCGCATATTTTCTTATATTAACCACGTGAAGATTCAACTTCCTCTGCTTCAAAATGGTACTGTAGAAGTTATAGGAGATACTACAATTTTCTCTTTAGCATAGTGTTAAATAAATTAATTACTTGTGTTTGGTACGAAGGAAAATATTTTTTAATTTGGAAAATATTTTCTCATGTTTGGTTGGCTTAAATGTTTTGAAAAATATTTTCCTTATTGATGTATTTTCCTCCAATTGGAGGAAAATGTTTTCCTTATCAAAAAAAGGGAAAACATTTTCCAAACATCATTCTCAACCTTTCTCACCCTCACCAACCCACCCTTCTCCAAAAATAATTTTTTTTTATTTCCCTATTACCCCTCCACCCCGCTCCCCCTCTGCAAAAAAAGTATTTTTTTTACCTTTAACTTTTTTTGCCAATTTTAAATTTTTGTTTTTTATATTTTTTTTGTAATTTAAATTTAAATTTTTTTCCTTTTACTACCCTTCCCCAGCCCCGCCACCGCCCTCTACCCCGCAAAAAAAAAAAAATTTACCTTAATTTTTTTTTTGCAATTTCAAATTTGATTTTCTATTTTTTCCGTACCACCCGTGTGACGACCCGGCCCGCGCCCCTACCACTAGACCCCCTAGCCCCTTCCCCCGCACAAATTTTTTTTTTGTAATTTAATTTTTTTCTTTTAACTGCCCAGCCCAGCCCTGCCCCGCCCCCGTCTCCTACCCCCTACCTCCCCACAAAAAAATATTTTTTTATCTTAATTTTTTTTTTTTGCAATTTCAAATTTGTATTTTTTTATTTTTCTATACCACCCAGGCCCCACCCCCACCTCTACTCCCAAAATTGAAAATATTTTTAATTTTTAATTTTTTTATTTATCCATTTGAAGATCAAAATTTTACAAGTTCCAAAATTATAAGTTCGGATGTTTATGGTTTGGAAGTTTACGGGTTCGAAAATACGCGATTTGTATGTTAAAAAGTAAAACATCACATTAGTTCCTTTAGATTGTGTCCATTTTTAGAGACTTAGGGAAGGCGTGAGGATGGGGGAGGGAGAGGGTGGAGGGAGGTGGGAGGGGGAGGGGTGAGGAGAGTTGCATAAAAAATATTTTCCTAAAAAAAATTATTTTCTACTCTCTAACCAAACAATAGAAAATATTTTCCGAAAAATATTTTCCACTTACCAACCAAACAAGAGAAAATAAGTGATAAAACCACTCATTTTCCATGAAAATATTTTCTAGGAAAACATTTTCCATGGAAAATATTTTCCATGGAAAACATTTTCCTTGCTACCAAACACACCCTAAGTGTTCTTTGTTATAATCAAGTTTAAAATGTATTTTTGCATGTCCATGTTTTATTCCTTTTGGTTCATCCGAATAGTTCTCAACATGGTTTCTTTTTCTTTTGGTGCTCATATGATCATTTAAGATTCATTATTTGGTTATAAAATTTTGTTAGTTTCTTTCTAGAATTTGAAAACGAAAGTCAGTCTTTTGAAGATGATATGGAGATTAATCCAAAGCTGGCACCTGTCTTTTGTTATTTTCACATAAATACCAACTCCACCTTTCTGAATTGTAGTATGCCATATCAAAAGGCTCCAGTGAAATACATGTAGCTAACCCATTTCTTTAGGTCTTTTGTACTTATCTATTTATACTGCTCCATCCATAATTAACCTTAAAACTCATGGCCCTCATTTAATTAATTTTAAATTCTTAGAATTTGAGGCGTGCCATTTAATAAATTTCTATGGCCCTCGCAAAGTCAACAACACGCAGTTGCTTTAGGCGCGTAATTTTAATAATTTACCTTCATAAATTCGGGTGCGCATTTATGTGACCCAAATCCAAAATCTCAACAATGTTAAAATATGCCGAAGACCGCGGGTGTATTTATGTGACGTGGTTCAAGACGTATTTTAATAACGTTACAATCTTCATTAAAATGAATAAAAGCGGTTAAAAGTCAAAATTGTACATAGGTTCAAAATATTTTAAATCAAATAACTAAACCGAATATAATAGTTGAGCGACCGTGCTATAACCACGCAACCCGGGAATGCCTAACACCTTCTCCCGGGATAACATAATTTCTTACTCGGATTTCTGGTTCACGGACTGTTAAATCGAGTCAATTTTTTCCTCGATTCGGGATTTGAACCGTTGACTTGGGACTCCATAAATTTTTCAAGTGGTGACTTTGAATCTTTTAAAAATAAATCCCGCTCCTTTATACCCTTCCGGGTGTAGGTAAAAGAAAAGATCGACAACAATAACAACAACGTAGTATAATTTCACAAGTGGGGTCTGGAGAAGATAGTGTGTACGCAAACCTTACCCCTTCTATTGATGTGATAAAGGAACGAATCACCGAATGACACATGTAATAACAACAACAACCTTGTATAATCCCACAAATGGGGTCTGCAGAGGGTATGTGTACGCAGACCTTGTCCCTACCCTGGGGATAGAGATGTTATTTCCAATAGTCCCGGCCCCCAGCACAAGAAAATGAAATACGACACTAGAATAGTAACAATAACATAATCAGAAAGATAGAACCATCGACCTTAAAGTCAAAAAATATAGCTGAAAAAGCAATATCAATAATCAATGCACTAACAAGGTCATAAAAAATAGTATGAGCACAACATATACCCTTAACATACTAAAACACGATATTGATCGATTAGACTTACACACAAAATGGAGTACAAAAACGCTCAACTGAATGACACATGTAACAAAAAGAAAAAACTCATCCTCCCCCCTCCCCCTTATTCTTGGATACGTGAGGCTCTCTTTTACCACTATACCTTATTTCTTTGAAGTTTCAACCGAAGAGCTTTCTCCAATTGAGTGATCATCTTTTGTTTTGGGAATGCCTTTCCATTATCGTAATTTTGAATGATTTGCACCTTCACCTTTAGCTTCTGCACATAACAACAACATAGGTTAGTTATCAAATTGAGTTTTAAATTTTAACTTTATTCACTGTCACTGTAATAATTACAGATAAATCTCTTGATAAACATTATTAGGTAATTTAATAAAAATAATAACCAACGTATTATGGTAGCAGTTATGAAGTCTCATGCAATGAGATGATTCACTTAAATCATATATCCGTCTAAAAATCATATTGTGTAAGTAATGTGATTTTTTTTTAATGTATATTAAAATTTTTAAATCATCTTAACATAAGAAAAATGCATGTTCAAGTTCCAGCTCGTGTGTCATTCTTTTTTTTTTTTTTTTTGAAATTCCTTGTTAGATTTTTGGATCAGCCACTGTATCACAATTTAAAATATACCTACCATATAAAACTATTTTTTTGGTGAGTGGGATGATATATATATATATATATATATATATATATATATATATATATATATATATATATATATAAGGGATAGCCCCTGAAGTTACACTACTTTCGCAGTTACTGTCCCCCAAAGTTGCAATGTTACCCATAATAGTATTTAATTTACAACCCAAAAATGATCCAGATAGTTCAGTTTCTAGGATGTCTGCCCAAAATATATCAATGGCAAACACCGGAGGAACTACTAAAGTTAATGATTTACACCAAAAGATTTCCTTCGCTGCTTCCTTAGCCAATGCATTAGCAACCATGTTCTGCTTCTTGTAGCTATGTCTCACCTCCAGTCTGTCCAGCCTTTGGATCAGCGACCTCTATTGACAAATCAATGGGTCAAAAAGTTGGTTTCCGTTAATGAGCATATTGATTACTTCTGAAGAATCTGTGTTAATTTCCAGCGGCAAAATGTTGTTTCTTTTCGCTAGTTGAAGGCCTCTTGTGAGTGCCCTGATTTTTGCCTCGATATTTGTTGCGTTGGGTAGGTTCTCCATGACTCCTTTGATCCAATTTCCACTATGGTTCCTAAACACTCCCCCTATACCTCCCATACCTAGGTTGCCTTTTACAGCTCCATCTGTGTTGAGTTTTAAAGTACCCCTAGCTGGTGGATTCCGCTTAGGCATGACTTGGTGCTTGTACTTTTCTCTTTTAGTACTGTTCGTTGCAGAAATTCAGTAGCTTTTGCAATAGTGTTGTTGGCATCGATAGGATCCATTTAACATGTTGTTATTTCTCGTTAGCCAAATGTGCCATAGGCAGAAAGGCATAAGACTGCACTAAGTGCGGGCATGATTGTATTTAGTATCCTTGATTTTTTTGCACAACTGTTATCCAAGGGAGGTTGTTAGGATTTAGGTTCGGGCAAGTTTGGGCTGATGCTTTCGCATGGATGTTGTGCCAGAACTGAATAATATTGGGGCATTTGGAGATGATGTGATCAATGTCTTCATTAGGAAATCGACATTAGTGGCATTGATGTGGGCATGTCAACCCAATGGAGTGTAGGTAACTTCTTGTTGGGAGTCTCCTGTTGGTTAAGAGCCATATGAAGTAGTATTTGAAGCTGCCAGATTCCCCTAAAGAGTTCTTCCTCATGAGCATCCCTAGAGATCCTGCTTATGTATGAGTAAGTAGTGCTATTTGAGAATTGGCCATTAGCCGTGATGTCCCAAATTAGGTTGTCTTCTTTATTATTCTCACTTGGAATGAACACAAACTTTGTGAGGTTTAGGATATGGGGAGGAAGGTTAAAGGACAGTGAGGAGGTGTTCCAGATGCCCCCCTGGTGGATTAAATCAACCTTAGTTATAAGGTCATTGTGGGATTAGGGGCCTTGAATCAATTCCCTTAAGGCAGACTGGTTAGGGATCCACTTATCATTAAAGAAGTTAACCATGTTACCTTTATCACTATCCACCTATTGACTTTGTTACAAGTTTCCCAACCCTTAAGAAGGCCTTTCCATGTTGGAGATTTTTGAGTGCCATTGCTCCTAAAGGCTGGGGAATTTCTAGATATGTCACAGTATTTATGGATCAACACTTTAGCCTAGAGGCTATTGGTGTTTTTGTAAGCTTTCCAAGCTAGATTTGCAAGTGCAGCTTTATTATTTAGACTAGCTTTTTGCAGTCCTATCCCTCCTTCTGCTTTTGTTTGTGTGACTACATTCCATTTGACTAAGTGTATTTTCTTTTTCTCAGGGGTGGTTCCCATAAGAAGTTCCTTTGGATTCTATCAATTTGGCTGGTGATTTTGGTTGGGAGGGAGATGTATTGTATGACATGGTTTGGGATGCTGTTATGTGCTGTTTTAGCTAGCACAGTTCTTCCAACCATTGTGAGGTATTTGGTTTTCCAGCCAGCTAGCCTAGATTGCATATTATCAATGATTGCCACACCTCCTTTTTGAACACTTACCCCGAAGGATAATGCATAAGGGAGTTTTTCCAATTTAAGTGACAATATTCGAAATGAGATTATTTATTTATTTCAGAGTCGCCACTTGGAATAAATTATGGTGTCCCAAGTCACCGATTTATTTAAATCCGAAATCGAGGAAATTTTTGACTTTCCAAATGAAGTCGACGAACCGGAAATTCTAAGTAAGGAATTCTGTTGACCCGAGGGAAGGTGTTAGGCACCCCCGGATCCCGTGGTTCTAGCATGGTCGCTTAAATTATTGTAATGGCTAAATATCTGATTTTAAAACATGTTCAATACTATAATGCAATTTTAAATCATTTACCGCGTTTGGTTATTTTTTAAGAAAAAGTGAACATTGTTATTGAGGGGCCCCGCAATTTCATTTTTTCTATTTGGTGAGGCTCGTAATATTTTTTTATTTAAAAGGATAATCCTAAATTGACTACATTTTTTCTATTTAGTTTGTCTCTAAAAGAAAAGAAAAAGTCCTAATTAATTACATGCTTAAAAAGCTACTCTATATTAGTACAAAAGGTGTTCCCTCACAAGCCAACTAAATGACAAATTTATTCTTCAAATTATAGAGCTAACTACAATTTGACAAAACTAATAAAACGGAAATAACAACAAATATTAATCAACAACTTGCTTTTCTATTTCATTTTAAAACTTCAACTGCCAATTCGAGCTAACATCAATACATGATTTTTAGAATGTGTACCTGGTATTGGAAGGAATGGGAATATGGAAAATCAACAGGGCGGTAAAAATAAAGCAACAACAACAGTAACAACCAACAGTAGCTTCAACACCTCAATCTAGAAAATCTTAGTAATACGAAGAAAAAAACCAGTAAAAATAGAAAAGAAAAATATATTCCGGAATTTCTCTTTGTTTTGTCTTTCTAGCTTTGAACTATTTTCAAATCTCAAAAGAAACTCTCAAAAATTAAATTTTTGTCCGCGTATACTTCTTTATCCATAGTGTATATCGAGTGTATATTATACTCCTTTTCCCCTTATTTTTCTTCTCTTCCTATTTTTTCCTCTCTTTTCTCCACCCTTGTTTTTTCATAAATCTTCTCTTCTATTTATAGGCAAGAATTTCCAAAAAAATCAAAATTTTTTTATTAAAAAGAAAATATTTTTTAATTTAAAGTAAATCCACTAATCCATGTTTTGCTTTCCTTGTTTTCTTCCTTAATTTCCTTGCCCCCTACTACTTTATGTTATATGAGATTATTTTTGGCTAAAAATCTGAAATTTTCTTTTTTTTGGGCCAAGGGGTTTTGGGTTGGGTAATGGTGCTTAGGTTTGGGCTTATAACTTAATTTGCAAGATGGCTCAATCCAAAACAATTTCTATTTTGTTCTTCTCCATTATTCAACTTCCTAATTAATAAATCCCAAAATACTAAGATTAATTTATAAAAACTAAAATTATCTTAAAATACTAATTAACTCATAATAATAATTGTCATCTAAATTTAAATGGTAATTAAAATACAATCACACAATTTGGACATTAAAGGCTAAAATGCAAAAGATGCATTTTTTTGTGATTTTCATTTTGTAAGATAAAATTCATTACCCCTAATTATAGAATTAAATCCTAAATGCAAATGCTACATATTTTTTTTATTAATTTAATAAATAAACATGCACAAATAAATGACACTAAATTCACAACAACTGCAAACAAACTAAAAAAAATTATTTTATTTTGATTTTTTTGGGAGTAATCTTCATAGGGCAAAAATTACGTGCTTACAGCTGCCCCTCATTGTCCGGAAACACGAAGAGTTTTCGTACAAAGATAAAGTGAGCAATATAAGGGATTTTTGCCCATTTGAAAACTCCATAAGAAGCATTTTTTGAAAGAGTCTGACCAAACCTTGCTTCAAAGACTTCCTACATATCCTTGGCTATAAAGGAATCAGGTCAGTGTAGTTCTAGAAGTTTTGGCAGTTGGGACTACCCAAAACTGTGATTCCACTGCTGTTGTTGCTGTTTCTTCTTGCCGGGCTCCTTATTACACTAGAAGGGAAAATGAAGCTAAGCTAACTATGTCTATCAACTATGAGTTACAAGATTCCTATCTATGATTCTTCGGAACTTGATCTTGAGTCCTAGCTGATTTCTGCCGCAAACTTCGATCTGAATCTTGATGCTCTCAGGCTGTGAGTATCTATTTCTTTCTGTAGCTTTTGAGAAGAAAAGGGATTGGCGGGGCTTGCGACTTTCATCAGATTTCAAGCGGTTCGCCCTTTCATTTGCACTGACGTTCAAACTCGCTTTTTTTCTTCTTCTCTTCCATCCTGCTAGAGGGAAACTTGTTCCGTCAGTCCTCTTGCGCCTTGTGCTTTCTGATCAACCTACCTTAAGACATCCAAGACAAACAAACGAAATTTTCTGCCCCAGTTTGCACTAGGAAAATTTGTGAGTTAGTTATGATATGTATCGAGGCAGTCACATCAAGATTGTGTATCCTGGTGAATGGATTGAGGTTGTGTTGGGAAATGGCAGGGTTATGCCGGTATTCAACGAGTCATGTCGTTAAGGTCATCGGGTTATGCAGAGACTTGGAAAGAAAAAGGCTCTTTGGGTTATGCCAGGGAGATCCGGGTTATGCCGGGATTTGACGGGTTATGCCGTCGGGGTCATCGGGTTATACCGAGACTTGGAAAGACAAAGTCTCCTTGGGTTATGCCAGGATTCTACGGGTTATGCCGTTGGGGTCATCGAGTTATGCCGAGGCTTGGAAAGAAAAAAGCTCCTTCGGTTATGCCAGGGAGATCCGGGTTATGCCAGGATTCGACGGGTTATGTCTTCGGGGTCATCGGGTTATGCCGAGACATGGAAAGAAAAAGGCTCATTGGGTTATGCTAGGGAGATCCGGCTTATGCCGGGATTCAACGGGTTATGCCGTCGGGGTCATCGGGTTATGCCGAGACTTGGAAAGAAAAAGACTCCTTGGGTTATTCCAAGGAGGTCCAGGTTATGCCGGGATTCGACGGGTTATGCCGTCGAGTTTATCGGGTCATGCCGAGACTTGGAAAGAAAAAGACTCATTGGGTTATGCCAGGGAGGTCCGGGTTATGCCGGAATTTGGACGAGTTATGCCGTCGGGGTCATCGGGTCATGCCGAGACTTGGAAAGAAATAGACTTCTTGGGTTATGCCAAGGAGGTTCGGGTTGTGCCGGGATTCGACAGGTTATGCCATTGGGGTCATCGGGTCATGCCGAGACTTGGAAAGAAAAAGAATCCTTGGGTTATACCAGGGAGGTCTGGGTTATGCCGGGATTCGATGGGTTATGTCGTCGCAGTCATTGGGTTATGCCGAGACTTAGAAAGAAAAAGACTCCTTGGGTTATGCTAGGGAGGTCAGGATTATGCCGGGATTCGACGGGTTATGCCATCGGGGTTATCGGGTTATGCCGAGACTTGGGAAAAAAAAGACTCCTTGGGTTATGATAGGGAGGTCCGGGTTATTCCGGGATTAGACAAGTTATGCCATCGGGGTCATCGGGTCATGCTGAGACTTGGAAAGAAAAAGACTCCCTGTGTTATGCCAGGGAGGTCAGGGTTATGCCGGGATTCGACGGGTTATTCCATCGGGGTCATCGGGCCATGCCGAGACTTGGAAAGAAAAAGAATCCTTGGGTTATGCTGGGATTCGACGAGTTTTGCCATCGGGGTCATCGGGTCATGCCGAGACTTGGAAAGAAAAAGACTCCTCGGGTTATGCCAGGGAGGTTTGGGTTATGCCAGGATTCGACGGGTTATGCCGTCGGGGTAATCGGGTCATGCTGAGACGTGGAAAGAAAAAGACTCCTTGAGTTATGCCAGGGAGGTCCGGGTTATGCCGGGATTCGACGATTTATGTCGTCGGGGTCATCGGGTTATGTAGAGACTTAGAAAGAAAAAGACTCTTTGGGTTATGCCAGGGAGGTCCGGGTTATGCCGCGATTCGACAGGTTATGTCGTCGGGGTCATTGGGTTATGCCGAGACTTGGAAAGAAAAAGACTCCTTGTGTTATGCTAGGTAGGTCCGGGTTATGCCGGGATTCGATGAGTTATGCCGTCGGGGTCATCGGGTCTTGCCGAGACTTGGAAAGAAAAATACTCCTTGGGTTATGCCAGGGAGGTCCGGGTTATGCCGGGATTTGACTGGTTATGCCGTCGGGGTCATCGGGTCATGCCAAGACTTGGAAAGAAAAAGATTCCTTGGGTTATGCTAGGGAGGTCCAGGTTATGCCGAGATTCGACGGGTTATACCGTCGGGGTCATCAGTTTATTTCGAGACTTAGAAAGGAAAAGACTCCTTGGGTTATGCCAGGGAGGTCCGGGTTATGCCGAGATTCGACGGGTTATGCCGTCGGGGTCATCGGGTTATGCCGAGACTTAGAAAGAAAAAGTCTCCTTAGGTTATGCAGGGAGGTTCGGTGTAACGACCCGGCCGGTCGTTTTAGAAAATTACGCCCCAATCCCCAATTTAACTGTTCCCCTAACTTCATTTATGCTATTGTGGTTTGCCGGGAGAGTCGGTTCTGAAATTTGGAGTATTTTGGGACACTTAGTCCCTAAATGAGAGCTTTAAAGTTAGAAAATGGCCCGTAGCCGGAACGGTGTTAAGACGACCTCGGAACGGAAATCCGATGGTTCCATTAGCTCCGTTAGGTGATTTTGGGGTTGGGAGCGCGTTCGGAAAGTATTTTGGAGGTTCGTAGCTCAATTAGGCTTGAAATGCCGAAGTTTGAAATTTTGGCGAATCCGAACGATAGGTGAGATTTTGATCCGGGGGTCGGAATGGAATTCGACAATTTCTGTAGCTTCGTTATGTGATTTTGGATATGTCCGCAAATTTTCAGGTCATTCGGACGTCGTTTGGTCGGGTTTTAGATCGAATGTGCAATTCGGAAAGTTTTAAGAAATTTAGGCTCGAATCCGTTGTAAATTGATAATTTGTTTTGTTTATGGACGTGTTTGGATGATTGGAACAAGTTTGAATAAGGTTATAGGAAGTGTTGGTGTTTTTGGTTGAGGTCCCGGGGGGCCTCGGGTGAGGTTCGGGGTGGTTTCGGACCATTTCTAGGCCATTTTTCACTGCTGGTTTTTGGCTACAGCAGTACTCTACGCGATCGCGGGGTATTGGTCGCGATCGCGGTGAGTAAAATCTGAGAAATGAACTAATGAATCGCGATCGCGTAGATGGCTTCGCGATCGCGAAGAAGAGATTTCTGTCGCGCAGGCCCTACTTTGGAAGATCATATCTTTTTATCTAAAAGGTATTTTGAGGTGATTCAAAAACGAAAGTTGTAGCTCATCGTGTCTAGTTTTCAGAAAGCTAAAGAAATCCTCATTTGGAAATTTGTAGAAAAAGTTATGTACGTTACACTCTATGCTGTCCGAGAAGGATATCTAAAACACATAAATGGATTTGGAAGCTTGTATCTCGCAATGTATAAGGATTCAGGAAATGATCAACAAATGAAAGTTATAGCCCTGTGTGTCTAGTTTCCAGAACATCAAACCATTCATCATTTGGAGTTGTGTGTAAAACGTTATGGCCATTTTACTGAAGCCTGTCCGGAGGAACTGGAACTTGTTCACCGCGATCGCGAGGCATTTCCCGCGATCGCGAAGGGTAATTTTTGGCCAAGAATTTGTTCTCCGCGATCGCGAAGCATTTCCCGCGATCGCAGTGAACAAAATACCTGGGCAGAATGTTTAAAAACATTTCATCCGCGAACCAAACCCATTTTTCCACCATTTTTGGTCATTCTTGAGAGCTTTTGGACGAGTATTGAAGGGGTTTTGACAAGAAGTGATTAGAGGTAAGTCCTATGAACTAAATACATGATTTTATTGAAGAATCATCCTTGAAATTTTTGAAAACATAGCAAAATTGTAAGAAATTAGGGCTTGGAGCAAAAACTTTAAATTTGGGATTTGAAGGGCCATTTGTGGTCCGATTTGAGAGATTTTTATATGGTTAGACTCGTGAGAGTACGAGGGTTCTGAAAACGTAAAAATATTTCATTTCCGAGCCGATGGATTCAGGGGTATTTTGGTCATTTCACCCACTTTCGCGCCGTAGCTGTAATTTTATCATTGTAGTTAGTTACTTGCGATGTTATTTATACTGTGTAATTGGTTTGACTAGATTCGGGCCACTCGGAGTCGGATATTCACGGCAAGAGGGTTGTCTCTTAGCGGTTTTGTACCGGAATCGAGGTAAGTGGCTTGTCTAACCTCGTGTGGGGGAACCTTTACCCCTAGGATATTATGTGATAGTTTAAATGCCTTGTACGCGAGGTGACGGGCGTGTACATGCGCTGGTTGTTGTAACTCACTTTACTTGAATTATTCAATTCGTGATATTCCTGTTCTTAATTTATTAAATTGTGACATTTACCTGGTATTCGTTAGGGAAGCATGATTAGGTAGGATTTATCTGTCTAATTGCCTAATTGTCCTACTTGAACTTCTTGATAATTGTTGGCACTAGTCCTCGGTGTAGTTGTAGTTAAGCATATTATATTTTCCATGTGCGTTTTCTTTATTTGTTGTGTTGGTGGACTGCGGGTTCAATTCCCGGAGATCCCAGGGCTGTGGGTTCGATTCCCAGAGACCCGGAGTGATATTGTTGTGGACTGCGGGTTCGATTCCCGTCCCAGAGACCCGGATTTGCTATTTGTTTGTGGACTGCGGGTTCAATTCCCGGAGATCCCAGGGCTGTGGGTTCGATTCCCGGAGACCCGGAGTGATATTGTTGTGGACTGCGGGTTCGATTCCCGGAGATCCTGAGTTAATGAGATATGGACTGCGGGTTCGATTCCCGGAGATCCTGAGATTTACTGAGACATGGGCTGCGGGTTCGATTCCCGGAGACCCATGGGTACTATCAATGGGACTGTGGGTTCAATTCTCACGGGTCCTGGACTTGTTTTATTGAGTTGGTTACTTGTTGTTATCTTAATTGTAGACGGTTGCGGTAATCATTTTATTGTTGCTATTTCGGAATTATTATCATTTAAACTGCTTATTATTGCTATTTCCATCATATTATTGTTTTTCTCAGTAGGGCCCCGACCTTCCTCGTCACTACTCCATCGAGGTTAGGCTTGGCACTTACTGAGTACCGCCGTGGTGTACTCATGCTACTCTTCTACACACTTTTATTGTGCAGATCCAGGTACATCAGAGCAGGCTCGTGCTAGGTGACTTTCCGCAGCTTTTTGGGAGATCTCGAGGTATGATCTGCTACGTCCGCGGATCCGGAGGCCTTCCTTCTATTCTGATAGTATTAGTAGATGTTTTCTCTCATGTCTTTGTTAGATACTCTTCACAAATAGCGCCACAGTTGTATTCTCTCTTTTAGTCTGTGTTACCCGTGGGATTCCGGGTCTTGGTGGTGTTTATACAGTGTGTTTGACGGGTGTATGTGCCAAGCGGCACAAATTACATTCTTATTTATATCGTTTTCCGCTATTTCTTATTTAATGTTCATAAACTTGTATATTCCGCAACGTGTTAGGCTTACCTAGTCGTGGGGACTGGGTGCCGTCATGACATGTTCACGATTGGTGAACTAGGGTCGTGACAAGTTGGTATCAGAGCTCTAGGTTCGTAGGAGTCACGGGACACAGACCGGTTACTTAGAGTCTCGTTGATCGATACGGAGACGTCTGTATTTATCTACGAGAGGCTATGTAACTGTTTAGGAAACTCTTCAATTCTTTGAATTCCTTATCGTGCGCCATTTATTCAGTTGGAGCCTATGTTATATGTTCTTTTGCATCCACTCGTGTATTGAAATTGCGCACTCGGTATCAAGTATGCGCCGACGGTTCGTGACGCTGCAGAGGGATTTCAAGGGAGTCAAGAATTTACTCAACCATTGTTACCACGTGTCATCCATATCGATAATGCAAGAGAATTGAGAGATCTTCAATTGTGCACATGGGGGTACACTAGGTTCTAGCATTCGGTTGATAGTACGGTCGTGAGAAGGTTTACTTAACTGCCAAATCGTCACAGCAATGGTAGAATCACAAGGTGGATGTAGATCTAAAGATAGTTGGTGGTAATAAAGACTATATGGTTCATATGAGATATCTATTTAGCGAAGGATTCAGCCAGCAGAGATACTAAAAAAAAAAAATGAGTTTAACTGTCTTAAGAAGGACATGTACCAAACGAATGCCTTTGGCTTGTTTTATGATGAAGACGTACGAATGTTAAGGGCTAGTATCATGGATTAGCAAGATGTATCTTAAGGCTTCGTGTCAAGTGAAAGGATTTCACTATCAACGATGTAATTATGGGTCATGTGTCATATCAGATTTGGCATGCGATGTATTTAGGTGCTATTCAAAAGTTCTGGAAAACTTGCGAATGGGCAAGAGTTGAGGCTCGTATGGTATAATGTTGGGACTTTAGATGTTCATGTGTCCCTAATAAACCCTGCATTTTATTATCAGCAGGGAAATATTTGACAAAGGCTACATGGTGCTTCGTAGGCGTGTGTGAATCATAGTATGTTTTAAGATGTTGTTGGTAGAGAATGCTCGGTGCATGGAGCGAGAAGATGTTTGGTTGTATTGGGATGAGGTCATACCCTATGATGTTAGAGTGCTAATAGAACACATGTGGTTATATTCGTTGGATCAAGTCAGTTGCAGTTGAATAATAGTAAATGACTCGAGAGAATGGTTCTAATGTTTTCGAGAGTCATGTAATAGTGGCGTTGGGCTAAGTGGGAGAGTCCCACCACTTAAGATTTGGGTTGCATGGTTAATTATCTGTGTGAATTCTGGATGTTAGCATATATGAATTGTTGAATGCATGTTATGGTTAGCCTTACTGGCTCATGTTCAAACTTGAGGGAAAATTTATGATTTATGCCTCGTATAGGTGCAGGCTTCGCGGGAAGTGATTCCGCTGGGTGCTTTATCGAGAGGGTATTCATATGTTATAAAGAAATTCAGTAGAGTTGGTTGCGTACTGGGGCAAGTTAGAACCGGATGGTTCTCAATAGCGGTCCGAGTGAATTCAAGAGGTAAAGTGTGGTGCCTGATAATTCTGAGTCTATAAGTACAGTTGAGGCTCAAGCTTTGAAAGCAACTTATGAAGAAAGGCACAAAACGATCTATGATGTTTTGACTTGTGGTGTAGTATTTGAGAGACATGAAATGGTCGTCGTTCTTGAGATAGCATGGCCTCATGATTTAAGGTCACTCGGGGTAAGTGCGGTTGGAATAAGTTAGGTATTGAAGGAAGATATTAACATTTATAAGGCAATCAAGGATAACCTGGAAGGAAGTAGATTGATCAGCCATAGTTGAGTTGGCGTATTGGTGTCAATGGTCGATTCAAGCAACGTGATCGAATTATGCATGTGATTTGTGGCGGTGCATTTGAGACTTGTCGGTCGCGGTGATTGATGTAATTCTGAAGTATTCTTCTGTTAAGGGCCTGTTATGAGTAGGCAGATCTCGGGAAGGGTTATGTTGGCTTGGACCACTACTTAGAGATTGGCATATTCGATGGTTATGAGAATTCGCCGTATGTTGTTATAGTTCTCCTACAGTGAGCTAAATGAAAAGTCTTATGTGATGTAATATTAGCCTATCGTCAGTTCTAGAGCTATGATGGAAATTGTGTCTATCGTATATCGGCACGTGATATGCGGTGAGTAGTATGAAATTTGAAGTAAGGACCCAGGGTCACAGTTTGGTCAATGAATGTGATATAAAGAGCTCGAATGAGCAGGAAAGGAGTTTCAGTGTTTTGAGTAAGATGGGTATTAACATCAGTATCATTTGAGATCGGTGTTCTATGAGAAAGGCTTTGCATCCCGGTTAGGGACTCCCGATCGCTTTTCAGTGTTAGTGCAGCCGGTGGGTTGAATGTGCAGGTCCGTTTAATTATTCGGAAGATGGTGGGAGCTTGACCCACAAGAAGATTGTATAGGTGTGACTTGTAGTCACTTGATTGGTTAGAATTTTAAACCAAGTATGAGGATTTTGGTGATATCATCCATTTGAGAACTTATGCCTGGAGGGCACTCTGCTTAGTGGGTTATAGACCTGTGAAATATTATTGACTTAGCTTGGCACGACCGGGATAGACTTAAGGTCGGTGGATAGATTTAAATGTGGAAGTGAGCCTTGCGTCAGGCCAGTTATATTTCTTCCAGCAATGCGCCCTTTATGGAGGGATAGTCGCGGTCTTATTTCGCGGTTAGTTAATTCAAGTAAAGATATATTGCGTCGTATGAGTGTGAGACGGCTTGGTAAGTTCCTTATGTGTTGAGGTTCCGCTCAGCGGTGATGTTATATGAGCATGATGGCTCTTGAGGCTCATATCTTATGTCGCACCTCGGTTGTGCTTGAGTTCATAGCCTATAGCGCTATATGTTTTCATTGAGTCTGATATCATGCACCTTAGTGTGCTTATGATCGATATTCAGTATTTTGATGTGATGAGCTATTCAGCTCGACATATGACTCTTTGTGTGAGTCTATATTGTTGGGATCGGGTGGCACGCCGCCATGGTTATATTGTTGGGATCGGGTGGCACGCCGCCATGGTCATATTGTTGGGATCGGGTTGCACGCCGCAACAGTGTGATGTTTATTTTAGTGTCTATAATTGCTTTTATGTGTTCCGTTTCCTATTTTCTGAGGAGGTACATGTTAGTGTGAGAGTTGAATAGTTCTCTCTAGTGTTCGCCTTCCTTTTGTAACACGTACGAATTAGTAGCCTACTGGCACATTGTGTCATCTTGTGGAACTGTTGATTATGTCTGATGTGGCTTATCGCCTGAGCAGCTCGTACTGGGTGAGATAAGATTATGTGATTTGGGCTCAGTGCAAACTGATTATATGAAGTATATTATAGAGGAAAGGATCATCCTCTAGTTTAGGACAAGGTAATGGATCCTGTCAGGAGTATAGACCCAATGAATTGTTGATTCAGTAGTTGGTTATGGATATCGGCACATCTCTTCCGTCGTGTCAGTATTGTAAAAGTTGGAACGAGACCTATGTAGATCGTGAGGTGCAATGGGAGCATCCGATTCGTTGAATTTTTGGCTAATTTGATCATGAAATATTATCGTGGTCCTGTGGATTTTGTGTTGCAAGGTAAGAATCCGGCAAGGTTATGCAGTCATGTTTGAGGACGGCGTTTGAGGAATATTGAGTGATCTCTTGATGAAAACAAGCTTGA
Organism: Nicotiana noctiflora; assembly: GCA_032618575.1. Classification (NCBI taxonomy): domain Eukaryota; kingdom Viridiplantae; phylum Streptophyta; class Magnoliopsida; order Solanales; family Solanaceae; genus Nicotiana; species Nicotiana noctiflora. The sequence continues at coordinate 129,177 of JASVEL010013023.1, forward strand.
CATAGAATTTCGGATGTTGGAATTAGGCTCTAAGACTTAATTGTTGAACAAGAGGGAATATCTTCAGATTATATCAAGCTAATGTGCCCAGCTGAGTCCTAGATCTATTGGCCCTTTTGAGATTTTGAGGCATGTTGGGGAGGTTGCTTATGAGTTGGCCTTACTTCCCAGCCTAGCCGGAGTCCATCTCGTATTTCATGTCTCCATGCTCCGGAGATACCATGATGACCTGTCGCATGTGTTAGATTTCACTTCTGTTCAGCTAGACAAGGATCTGTCTTATGTTGAGGAGCCGGTAGCCATTCTAGACAGGCAGGTCAGAAAGCTAAGGTCAAAGAACATCGCTTCGGTAAAGGTTCAGTGGCGGGGCCAGCCGGTCGAGGAGGCGACTTGGGAGACTGAGCAGGATATGCGTAGCCAGTACCCTCATCTTTTCACTACTCCGGGTATGTTTTCTATGCCCGTTCGAGGACGAACGAATCTTTTAAGTGTGGGAAGATGTAACGACCCGGCCGGTCGTTTTAGAAAATTACGCCCCAATCCCCAATTTAACTGTTCCCCTAACTTCATTTATGCTATTGTGGTTTGCCGGGAGAGTCGGTTCTGAAATTTGGAGTATTTTGGGACACTTAGTCCCTAAATGAGAGCTTTAAAGTTAGAAAATGGCCCGTAGCCGGAACAGTGTTAAGACGACCTCGGAACGGAAATCCGATGGTTCCATTAGCTCCGTTAGGTGATTTTGGGGTTGGGAGCGCGTTCGGAAAGTATTTTGGAGGTTCGTAGCTCAATTAGGCTTGAAATGCCGAAGTTTGAAATTTTGGCGAATCCGAACGATAGGTGAGATTTTGATCCGGGGGTCGGAATGGAATTCCGACAATTTCTATAGCTTCGTTATGTGATTTGGGATATGTCCGCAAATTTTCAAGTCATTCGGACGTCGTTTGGTCGGGTTTTAGATCGAATGTGCAATTCGGAAAGTTTTAAGAAATTTAGACTCGAATCCGTTGTAAATTGATAATTTTTTTTGTTTATGGACGTGTTTGGATGATTGGAACAAGTTTGAATAAGGTTATAGGAAGTGTTGGTGTTTTTGGTTGAGGTCCCGGGGGGCCTCGGGTGAGGTTCGGGGTGGTTTCGGACCATTTCTAGGCCATTTTTCACTGCTGGTTTTTGGCTACAGCAGTGCTCTACGCGATCGCAGGGTATTGGTCGCGATCGCGGTGAGTAAAATCTGAGAAATGAACTAATGAATCGCGATCGCGTAGATGGCTTCGCGATCGCGAAGAAGAGATTTCTGTCGCGCAGGCCCTACTTTGGAAGATCATATCTTTTTATCTAAAAGGTATTTTGAGGTGATTCAAAAACGAAAGTTGTAGCAAATCGTGTCTAGTTTTCAGAAAGCTAAAGAAATCCTCATTTGGAAATTTGTAGAAAAAGTTATGTACGTTACACTCTATGCTGTCCGAGAAGGATATCTAAAACACATAAATGGATTTGGAAGCTTGTATCTCTCAATGTATAAGGACTCAGGAAATGATCAACAAATAAAAGTTATAGCCCTGTGTGTCTAGTTTCCAGAACATCAAACCATTCATCATTTGGAGTTGTGTGTAAAAAGTTATGGCCATTTTACTAAAGCCTGTCCGGAGGAACTGGAACTTGTTCACCGCGATCGCGAGGCATTTCCCGCGATCGCGAAGGGTAATTTTTGGCCAAGAATTTGTTCTCCGCGATCGCGAAGCATTTCCCGCGATCGCAGTGAACAAAATACCTGGGCAGAATGTTTAAAAACATTTCATCCGCGAACCAAACCCATTTTTCCACCATTTTTGGTCATTCTTGAGAGCTTTTGGACGAGTATTGAAGGGGTTTTGACAAGAAGTGATTAGAGGTAAGTCCTATGAACTAAATACATGATTTTATTGAAGAATCATCCTTGAAATTTATGAAAACATAGCAAAATTGTAAGAAATTAGGGCTTGGAGCAAAAACTTTAAATTTGGGATTTGAAGGGCCATTTGTGGTCCGATTTGAGAGATTTTTATATGGTTAGACTCGTGAGAGTACGAGGGTTCTGAAAACGTAAAAATATTTCATTTCCGAGCCGATGGATTCAGGGGTATTTTGGTCATTTCACCCACTTTCGCGCCGTAGCTGTAATTTTATCATTGTAGTTAGTTACTTGCGATGTTATTTATACTGTGTAATTGGTTTGACTAGATTCGGGCCACTCGAAGTCGGATATTCACGGCAAGAGGGTTGTCTCTTAGCGGTTTTGTACCGGAATCGAGGTAAGTGGCTTGTCTAACCTCGTGTGGGGGAACCTTTACCCCTAGGATATGATGTGATAGTTTAAATGCCTTGTACGCGAGGTGACGGGCGTGTACATGCGCTGGTTGTTGTAACTCACTTTACTTGAATTATTCAATTCGTGATATTCCTGTTCTTAATTTATTAAATTGTGACATTTACCTGGTATTCGTTAGGGAAGCATGATTAGGTAGGATTTATCTGTCTAATTGCCTAATTGTCCTACTTGAACTTCTTGATAATTGTTGGCACTAGTCCTCGGTGTAGTTGTAGTTAAGCATATTATATTTTCCATGTGCGTTTTCTTTATTTGTTGTGTTGGTGGACTGCGGGTTCAATTCCGGAGATCCCAGGGCTATTGGTTCGATTCCCAGAGACCCGGAGTGGTATTATTTGTGGACTGCGGGTTCGATTCCTGGAGATCCTGAGTTATTGCGATATGGACTGCGGGTTCGATTCCCGGAGATCCTGAGTCTGCGGGTTCAATTCCCGGAGATCCCAGGGCTATGGGTTCGATTCCCAGAGACCCGGAGTGATATTGTTGTGGACTGCGGGTTCGATTCCCGGAGATCCCGAGTTAATGAGATATGGACTGCGGGTTCAATTCCCGGAGATCCTAAGATTTATTGAGATGTGGACTGCGGGTTCGATTCCCGGAGATCCTGAGATTTACTGAGACATGGGCTGCGGGTTCGATTCCCGGAGACCCATGGGTACTATCAATGGGACTGTGGGTTCAATTCTCACAGGTCCTGGACTTGTTTTATTGAGTTGGTTACTTGTTGTTATCTTAATTGTAGACGGTTGCGGTAATCATTTTATTGTTGCTATTTCGGAATTATTATCATTTAAACTGCTTATTATTGCTATTTCCATCATATTATTGTTCTCTCAGTAGGGCCCTGACCTTCCTCGTCACTACTCCATCGAGGTTAGGCTTGGCACTTACTGAGTACCGCCGTGGTGTACTCATGCTACTCTTCTGCACACTTTTGTTGTGCAGATCCAGGTACATCAGGACAGACTCATATTAGGTAATTCAGCAGCATTTTTGGGAGATCTCGAGGTATGATCTGCTACGTCCGCGGATCCGGAGGCCTTCCTTCTATTCTGATAGTAGTAGTAGATGTTTTCTCTCATGTCTTTGTTAGATACTCTTCACAAATAGAGCCACAGTTGTATTCTCTCTTTTAGTCTGTGTTACCCGTGGGATTCCGGGTCTTGGTGGTGTTTATACAGTGTGTTTGACGGGTGTATGTGCCAAGCGGCACAAATTACATTCTTATTTATATCGTTTTCCGCTATTTCTTATTTAATGTTCATAAACTTGTATATTCCGCAACGTGTTAGGCTTACCTAGTCGTGGGACTGGGTGCCGTCATGACATGTTCACGATTGGTGAACTAGGGTCGTGACATTCGGGTTATGCCGGAATTTGACGGGTTATGCCATCGGGGTCATCGGGTTATGCCGAGACTTGGAAAGAAAAAGATTCCTTGGGTTATGCCAGGGAGGTCCGGGTTATGCCGGGATTCGACGGGTTATGCCATCGGGGTCATCGGGTCATGCCGAGACTTGGAAAGATAAAGGCTCCTTGCTACCATGGTTTGTTTTTCTTTTTGGGATTTTCATTTTAACTTATTTTCTTCTTCTTTTCTCCCCTTCTTTTCTTCTTTTATTTTACTCAATTCAATTTAGCAAAAATGCATGAAAGAATTTCGGGAAACTTCCCTTTTGGCCGCTTTTCTGCTACAAAGTTGTTTCGACACTTGCGCATTTTATTCCCCTTTGGGTTGCACCCACTTCTTGCATGGTTGCTTTGGATAGAACCTGTCTTCAACAAAGAAAATTTATTAGTTTAACACAGTGATTGGTCTTGTGGCCTTTATCATCATAGTTGCTTGGTCCTGGCCTCTTTTCCGTTGAGAACCTGCTACTTGTCAGCCTTGAGGGCGAACCTCTTTTCGAAACAACCGGTTTCAACTCTCCAAGCTTTGTTATGACTCGCCCGTATGGGCTCTGACCTTTTCACTTTATTCAACTCTTGAGACCTTTGCCTTTGATTTTATTTCTTTTTCAAACATTTTTGCTTTGAAGTGTCAACCATTATGGTCAGCCGGGATTGGACTGACGCACCTGCTGTGGCTGGGCCTTTTTTTTCAAATTTAACCAGGCGGAGCCTTGCGAAACCAGTCCTGCCACTTTTCTTTGCAGTGATTCCAGAATAAAAATTAAACTGAAAGAAGAAATATACATTCACAAACGGATGAGTCTAAAGAGAAACGTCCCTTCCGGGAAAAAGGATGACTTATCTCGGGTGTACATGCTGGCTTCAAATGAACATGAAATGCTTCTTGGACTGGACGCCTGACCCATAAACTTTCCAGCTTCTCATGAACCCCTTTGATCCGCGTTTCAAAACTAGGGAACTTTGCCAGGACTCTTTTGATGAGATGTCTTCTTTTCGGCCAGTAGCGCAAACACTATCAACCATTTGTAAACCCTTTGAGCCTCTCAGTGATATTTTCCGGATGGTGGAAAGTTTAAGGCGCATTCCTCTCAGTGATATTTTCCAGATGGTGTATGGACACTTCTAATTAGGAGCGAGTTTTCCTTTTGCTTCCTGGTGATGAGGAGGAATGCGCCTTAACACTAGTTGTCCTATTTCGAGATTCATGGGCCACACTTTCTTGTTGTAAGCATGGGCCATTCTTTGTTGGTACAACTACCCGGGTATTCCCTGAGTACAACACACCCTTTTGTATGCGGACCAATTTTCCTTCAGTTATTCCAATTCTTTATTTCATTTCCTCAAAGTAACCTTTTTGTGCATTTCGACTCTTGATTCATTATTCTGAAGTCTGACAGTATTTTGGGATCTAGGCATGAAGTCCGCAAGCATGTCATGTTATTTAAAGCTGCATTATTTGAACTAAAGAGAAGATAAAGAGAAAACTAAAAAACTTAGAAAGAATAAAAAGAAAATGGACGACGAAATATTAATTTCATTTCTTGGAATCAGAAGGATAAACAAGGTTCACATTCAGGAATTTAAAGACAAAAAACTAAAAGAAACATCCGAGTTAAACCCTGAAATAACTCCGGATGCAGAAAAATACGGCAGGACAAGTCTACCAGGGCTTCTGCCTGATCAGGAATGGCATAGCCTTCCAGTTTTGGAGTTTAGCGTCTGGTCCCATGGAGAGTATCTTAGCGGTGGTATTCCCTTTCCCTGGCTCGACCATGTGTGTTTAGCAGAGCCTTGCCCCCATGTTTTCCCTCACTCTCTTTAGTCATGAAATCAGTATTATCTTCCTCTTTACGGTCATTAAGCTTTTATGGTATGCGTCCAACAACCACTGGCTTATTCAGTCGGGGTGGTTTAATTGTCCCCCATACCACATAGGCTTGCTTAGGTGCATCAAATTTCCTTTTCTGGTTCTATCTCGGTGATTTTACTCTTCTTTTCCCTTTTTTCCTGTTCCGGGGCTGCCTTGGGCTCCCTTTCTGCATCAACAACAGAAATTATGGCCTTAAGCGCTGGATCGAATTCTTTGTCTTCATAAATCATCCCGATTATTGGCCCGTTGTTGTGAGCGGGAAGCGGATTATCGGTCACATTTGGGACATCCTTATCCTCCAACACAATTTTCCCTTGCTCTATTAACTTCTCCACTGCTTGTTTCAGAGTCCAACAGTCATTAGTATGATGGCCCTCTGCCCCTGAATGGTATGCACACTTGACGCCAGCTCTGTAGGCAGGTGATGTCGGGTTTTGTCTATTTTGAGGAACCGGCTGCAGTAGACCCATTTGGACAAGCTTCGGGAATAGACTAGAGTAAGATTCACCAATTGGGGTAAAGTTTGGTCTCTTGGGTAGTTCCTAAGGATGAAAGTTATTCTGCGGAGGTTGAGGGTTATAGTGGTTCATGTGGGGAGGCTGATTTCTTGGAAATAAATCTTGGTTTCTATTGGCATGTTGCTGTGGTCGTGTAGAAGGTTGAGCATTCATGACCGCATACGGTTGAGGACTATAGGACATTTCTTGAACAGGGTAATAATGCTGGGGGGTTCTTTATGAAAAGATGGGTCTAGGAACGTGGTGTCTTCTATCACCCGAAGTTGCCATGGACGTTTCCTCTTTCGTCCTACCTTTTGCTATTCCTTCGGAACCTCCTTGGATGGCTTGGGAGGTTGCTCGAATGGCAGCCTGACTCAAAATTCTTCCCGTCTTTAAACCATTCTCTACCATTTCTCCGATATTGATCGCCTCTGCAAAAGGTTTTCCCATTGATGACATCATATTCTGGAAATAGTCTGGTTCTTGAGCCTGGAGGAAAGTAGTGACCATTTCTATTTCATCCATGGGGGGTTTCACCCTGGATGCTTGCTCGCGCCATTTGATAGCGTATTCTCTGAGGCTTTCCGAGGGCTTCTTCTTCAAGTTTGATAAGGAATTCCTGTCTGGCACGATGTCAATGTTATACTGAAACTGCTTTAAAAAATCTCTCGCCAAATCATCCCAAATGTGCCATCTAGATATGTCCTGATCCATGTACCACTCTGAGGCTATGCTCACCAAGCTTTCTCCGAATTTTGCCATCAACAGTTCTTCTTTGCCGCCAGCCCCACGTAATTGGTTGCAATACTTTTTTGAGATGAGCAATGGGATCGCCATGCCCATCATATTTCTCAAACTTCGGCGTTTTGAAACCTACGACAGGTGCACATGAGGGAATATGCATAGATCGGTATAGGAGACACTCTTCTGCCCGCTTAAGCCTTGCATATTTTTCAAGCTTTGCTCAAGGCTCCTCATTCTTCTTGCCATTTCATCTTGTTCAGAAGCTTTGGGGTTTTGGTTTTGCCCAGGCGTAACCTCACAAATAGGTTGCTGAGGGTGAGCTTTGGTGGCAAACCGAATTGGTTCCAGCGAGAGGGATTATGCTTGGAATGTGAATGAGGATGAATCAAAATTAGGCATGTGTATAGTAGGTTGTGCTGCAATTGGACAAGGTGGTGCGGTGGACATGTTTGTAGCCATATCTGCTGTTGACATCCAGGGATACGAAATGGAGGGTGATCCAGCGGAGAGAGTTGAAATAGTGGGATACCCGAATGGGGTAGTTGGATAACTTATGGGGATGTTGGAATTCCCACTTTTCCTAGCGAACAGCTTGGGGAATTAGGGGATTACACTTGGAGGCTCTTTTCTATTGTTCCAGTCGTCCAACATTTCCAACATGCGACGACGTAAGATCCTGTTTTCTTCAGCAGTTGTTGACTCGAAAGTTGGGATGGCCAAGATTGAACTTTCTTTTTAAATGGGAATTGTTGGCAAAGGAATTTCTGAAGACATCTCTACACTTCCCTTTGATCTCGTGAAGTATGTGTGAACACTTCCTCTCGACTTGGTAAGGGGCAACTAAACACTTCCTTTTGACCTCGTAAAGTATGTGGGAGGCCAGGCTACCACAAAAACCAACTACCTTTCTAAAAACCTAGATTCAACAGCAAACAAACTGTGAGTTTAAAACCAATAATAGATAGGTAATCTCACATTGGGATGTGATGCACCTATGCAATTAAGTGGGTTTCTACATGTTTGTATCGGTTGCATGCATCATTCCGGCTTCTCTTTACGCTCCATTTTTCTTTTCTTTCTTCTCTTTTCTTTCTTTCTCTTTTATTTTTTATTTTTTATTTTTTATTTATTCATAACTATGGTCAAATCTGATGAAGATTGCCTACGTATCATGGCTCTGTGTGAATCAGACCAAGCGTAGTTCATTAGATAAAAGACAAACAACAATGAAACATTTTTAGTTTCCCATAATAAAAATAAATATTGATTTTAAAAAGAAAGGTTCAAAAACTTGATCAAACTAACAGACTTTGACGAAAAGACGACCTACAGACTCAAAAAATCAAGCAACACACATACTCTAATCCAAAGAATTACAAATTCAAAAACAAACTGACAGATTCCTTCCTCTATATGCCAATTTTAAACAAATGGCTATTTTTGCAAACATGGCCCCTTCTCAATTTCACATGAATTTTGAGGTCGGGAAGGTTTATTTTACAAACTTGTCCATTCTTTTACGAAAATAGCCTTTTAACAACTGAAAGATATTTTAAGGTTATTTCGACAAGAACGGTTTAATACACTGCCGAAGCTAGTTCGACTTATTTTCACCAAAAATCCAAACGGCATTCGCATATAAACTGACTCCTTTTTCTTCTTTTATTTATTTATTTTTTAATTAGAATAAAAAGACCTGGATTTCCAAACACGGCCTTTCAGCGCCTCGGGGGCGAAGATTTTAAGGTTGTGTGGGTCAATCGACCAAAACTCTAAAAACATGACCAAAGGTGGCCGTTTATGCAAAGTTAGCCTTCCTGCGTCCCTTTCGGGAACATTCAGCTATATTTGACAAAGGCGGCACCCCCAACTTATTTATGACTAGAATTAAAATTTTAACTTTTTTGGCTATTTTTGCAAAAGGGGAGGTTGAACCCGATGAGGGTTGCCTACGTATCTCACATCCGGTGAGAATCAAATCAGCGTAGTTCAGTAAAACGAACTATATCATTTTAAACAAAAGAAACTCTTTTCCATCTTTCTTTTTTTATAAAAGAAAATTACCAGAGTTTTGGTGTTATTTGGGAATTTTCGAAACATGTGTTTAAAACCCTTGACCCTATATATTGGTATTTTCCTTTTCTTCAAACCAACCCCTTTTTTTAATAAGCCGGTCAGCTTGCAGGTTCGAAACAAATAAATGCACAAACAAGATGCATCAAGTTGGTCTTTTTTTCAGGTACACCTGTCCTAGACAGACCCAACCCCTGTGTTGAGCCTCCTAAGTCAATATGCACATGATGCAAACCTACGTTCCTATTAGGGATCCGGCATGAGGTTTTGTTATTCTAGGTTAACATCCTGTTGGAAAAAGTATCTAGACTGGCTTTACTCGAGCGGACAACTCGAGCCGAGGAGGGTCAATGCACCGGTAGCATGGCTTTCCGGCTTAATTGACAGTACTCCCCGCCTAAACATGTGGGACTAAATCCTTCACCGGGTGCCAAGCACCTCAGCTATCTTAAGAAAAACGGGCTATGTCCAGCAAATGCCCGATATTAAAATTCAAAGAGACTCAGAGGAGAAAGTGAGTATCGGCATAATTTATATATAATTCACAAAATATCAAAGCGGTAGAAGCAACATTTAGCATATTAAGACAAACATATAATAAAATCAGATAATAAATAATTCAAATACACTAATTATTCAAAGCTCGAATTCTTAAACCCTGAACAAGTGGTTCTGGGCTTGTGTCCCCAGTAGAGTCGCCAGAGCTGTCACACCTCCTTTTTGCACACTTACCCCGAAGGATAATGCATAAGGGAGTTTTTTAAATTTAAGTGACAATATTCATAATGGAATTATTTATTTATTTCAGAGTCGCCACTTGGAATAAATTATGGTGTCCCAAGTCACCGATGTATTTAAATTCCAAATCGAGGAAATTTTCGACTTTCCAAATGAAGTCTGTGAACCGAAAATTATAAGTAAGGAATTCTGTTGATCCGAGGGAAGGTGTTAGGCACCCCCGGATCCCGTGGTTCTAGCAGGTCTCTTAAATTATTGTAATGGCTAAATATCTGATTTTAAAACATGTTCAATACTATAATGTAATTCTAAATCATTTACTGCGTTTTGTTATTTTTTAAGAAAAAGTGAACATTGTTATTGAGGGGCCCCGCAATTTTATTTTTTCTATTTGGCGAGGCTCGTAACATTTTTTATTTAAAAGGATATTCCTAAAGTGACTACATTTTTTCTATTTAGTTTGTCTCTAAAAGAAAAGAAAAAGTCCTAATTAGTTACATGCTTAAAAAGCTACTCCATATTAGTACAAAAGGTATTCCCTCACAAGGCGACTAAATGACAAATTTATTCTTCAAATTATAGAGCTAACTACAATTTGACAAAACTAATAAAACGGAAATAACAACAAATATTAATCAACAACTTGCTTTTCTATTTCATTTCAAAACTTCAACTTCCAATTCGAGCTTACATCAACACATGGTTTTTAGAATGTGTACCTGGTATGGGAAGATGGAAAATCAACAGGGCGGTGAAAATACAGCAACATCAATAGTAACAACCAGCAGTAGCTTCAACACATCAATCTAGAAAATCCCAGCAGTACGGAGAAAAAATCCAGTAAAAATAGAAAAGAAAAATATATTCCGGAATTTCTCTTTGTTTTGTCTTTCTAGCTTTGAACTCTTTTCAATTCTCAAAAGAAACTCTCAAAAATTAAATTTTTGTCCGTGTACACTTCTGTATCCAGTGTGTATATCGAGTGTATATTACTCACTTTTTTCCCTTATTTTTCTTCTCTTCCTATTTTTTCCTCAATTTCTCCACCCTTGTTTTTTCATAAATCTTCTTTTCTCTTTATAGGCAAGAATTTCGAAAATTTTCAAATTTTTTTATTAAAAAGAAAATATTTTTTAACTTAAAGAAAACCAACTAATCCATGTTTTGCTCTCCTTGTTTTCTTCCTTAATTTCCTTGTCCCCCTACTACTTTATGTTATATGAGATTATTTTTGGCTAAAAATCTGAAATTTTCTTTTTTTTTGGGCCAAGGGGTTTTGGGTTGGGTAAGGGTGCTTAGGTTTGGGCTTGTAACTTAATTTGCAAGATGGCTCAATCAAAAAAAATTTCTATTTTGTTCTTATCCATTATTCAACATCCTAATTAATAAATCCCAAAATACTAAGATTAATTTATAAAAACTAAAATTATCTTAGAAAATACTAATTAACTCATAATAATAATTGTCACCTAAATTTAAATGGTAATTAAAATACAATCACACATGTTGTACCCCATTTTAACACGAGTCAAACTAGATTATAACATATTGGTAATTCTACGGGTTTAAATAATTAAAAGAGTCGCCACCTAATTATTTTAACGGTAGTTAAGTAGTGCTTAAAATTAACTCTATTTTATGGTCTGCTTAACCTTGAAATTCTACGTAAGGGTTCCTATTAATCCTATAGGGAAGGTTGTTAAAGCACCCTATATGATCCGCTAATTATGGGTAACCGGCCAAACTTAGGTTAATAAAAATTATTTTCTAAAATAAAGCCCCTTAAGTGTCTTATAAGTATTTGAAGAAAACAACTCTTTAACTATTAGCTTATAAAGAACCACAGAACCACAGAACGACTTTGTCCGACAAAGTAAGAAAGCATGGATTCAAATTCAAAATGGTGCAATTCCATAAACTACTTGTTTAACCTACGTTAAAGATTCTCAATTTTGAGAAGTAAATAGATAAGAACACTATGGACTCTAAGAAGTTTTAGTTTTGATTAATTCCATGAAAAAATAATGGCTTGGACAATTCAGTGTTAGAACAAATTCTAAAGGAAAAAAGAACTCATCAAGGACACTTAAAGACCGGTCAAATTAATGTTCATAATGGTTTTTGAGTAGAGAACATAGATATACTTTTAGATATAAAGCTATATCATTAAAAATGCTAAATTGAGAATATACTGGTAGCCTTAGTGATTACGATTTGCTGAAAATTCTCCAACTTCTACGTGATTCAAAAATTGATTCAAACTTAAGAGAGACTCCCAAATGTTTTAAAATCCTAAACTTGATGACAACCCATAGCACACAAATAAATCAAAGTTGATAAAAAAAAAAGCTTAAACAAGAATGAAAGGGGAAAAAAAATAGAGGTGAGAAAGGCCCCATAGGCGCCCTCAAGCGTTTCGTTTATTTTTTTTGCTATCGGATGCAGTCTAAGGAGGATGGTATGGGATGCGATGACTCCATGCTCGGGTAGTGTCGAGTCTCTATGCGACTCCACTGCGAGAGTCTCGAATCAAGACTCCATTTGCTCCAAGGTGTACATGTAAAGAAAGGAGAAAATAAAGAATTAGGCATATCATCAAAAGCATTGTCTATGAACATTCACAAGTGATTGCCTTAAAGTTAATACAACAACATAAGCACCAAGCTACAAACAAAATGCACGTATGCCTGCACTAACAGAAGATTATGTTTCATTTTTTTACTCTGGAGTCATGATACAGACTTTTCAAATAGTTATAATGGTAGAAATACATTGTCTATTCCAACAAAGAACTAACTTAAATTTCTAATTAACTTTAATTTACTCCACTGGTTTGTAAAGGTTTCGACCCTTAAACAAGCAAGAATGGTGCAACTCTCAAGATGGAAAGATTACGTGATTAGTGAGTCTTCCCTTTACATATTATACTTTCCGTAAGCGTAAATGGCTCAGACATCGCTAACAGATGCTAACTACTTCGGTGTTTTACATTAATTATCTAAGTACACTCTCTAAAATGTACTCCAAATTTAATGTATTTGCCTTTCTTTCATTTTTATTTTAAAAAAAATGCTCCATTCTTCTCAAAATTACTAAGATTAACAAAGATGTAAAACCTATTCACACGATCTCCAGACATAAATATGCAGGTTTGAACTAGTATTTCGTAACAAACCAGAAAGGATATTATGAATTCCAAACTTCTTCCAAAAGTATTTTCCATTCATTTTCTGCCTTTTCTTCTTAAAAACAGAAATCTTAAAATAACTTCTGCACATCAATTATAATACTCTAAGGCATGTTTTAAATATCATGATACACCAGACACATGAAAAAAAGGAACTAAATTATACCAACAGAAAAGTTTTTTAATCATTGTCGTCCATACGTTTAAACATATAGCATTTTGCATTCAAGAATAACCCAAATGTGATGCGAAATTTAGCCAAACTCAATCTAATATGTGAATCAGTAAAAGCATGATTTATACTTTTTTTGTAATCACTTAGATGAACAAAGGTGTAGTTACTCGTTAAAGAAGAACATAAAGGCAAAAAAACATGTATATCCAAGTTACTAAAGTTTGTTTCAAACAAAGATTAGAATCTATAGGAATGCCATCTACTAGTATAAAGTCATGGTTTTAACGTTTAATAATCTGAATATAGAAGTTAAATAACTTAACTCAAAAATGATCCTAATGGCTTATAGTAGTTAATAGACTATCTTTTACCTCTATAAACAATGCTAAAATATGCCAAAGTAAAGAACCTTTTAGAATATTATGGCAATTTGAAGAATAATTTGAATTATAACACCTGAAAACATGATATCTACACCTTGACTATGAAAATATATCCAATATATAAAACAACAGACATATTATAGTTTCTGGCAAAAATATATATTCCCTTTTTAATATCTAGGTACATGATCGAGCTGCATACTCGCTATTCTATATTGATTAAATAAAGTGTGCGCTTTTCATTTTTTATCGGCACAAGACCGACATAATGAAAATTTCTACAATTGATACTTCAACTCAGCCAAGAGACAACTCTATAAATATTTCTACCATAGAGAGCCTAAAATCATGATGTCCCTTTAACAAGTAAAAATCACGATTCCAATTTTTTAAGGAAAGACTAAAGACAATTCTAGTCTAGAACATGCTGTCAAATATTGCAACCAATCTTGACATAACAAAAAGAATCTAAACATGGCTTCTAGATAAACCAACTATACACTAAATCATAATTTCTAACTAGAAGATTAACTCATATTACACTAGCAACAAAAGGAAAATAAATACATTAGAGTAGAGAAAGGGCTGACCTTGTGCGAAGCAGTGAACTAGGTTCGGGCCTTATTTCCGATTGGAGTCCGACCTCGAACTTGTTACTCTCAGCAGCGGCTAGTCAGTGGAAAGGTGAATAAACCTTTCTCACTGCTAAAAGAAGAGTCGAACAGAGGAAGAGATAGATAAAGAAAGAGCTGAAAGTTTTTCGTAAGTTTCGAAGAAGGGGGAGATAGCGGCTGAATAGGGGTTTAGAGGGAGGCTCCCAAAAATTGTCCCAAATTGTTGAGGATGCTAGTATTTATAGGGGTCTTCTAGGGTTAAAGAGATTCAAAATTTGAACGTTTAAATCCAAACGTTGGAAGAACAGACAATCTTTGCTCGAAATAAGCGTGCAAACTTCTGAGCTCAAACTTTAAAGGTCAAAACTTTGTCAAAAATGGAGAAAAAGGCCAAAAGGAATCTGCCATTGCAGAGGAAGAAAGTGACGATAGAGAGACAAATAGGGAAGAGAAACAGTCGTAGTGATGGAGTTTAGGTGTAGTTTTTAATCTAATTAATTTGACATTTGAGATATTTTGGAATACAAATAGGGTAATTCTGAATTGGGCTAGTATAGGGCAGATTGGGCTCGTTTGGAGTTGGGTCAAATTTTAGGCCTGAATGCTAAACATTTTTCCTTCTTCCTTGCATATTTCTTTAGGCTTCTATTTAAATTAAATAATTTTATTAACCACATCATATAATACTACATAATATTATTAGTTAAATTATTTAACGTTACTTAAAATAATTTTGATAGCTATTATTTAAAAAAATAATTTACAGTAGATGTTAAAACATCATCACCAATGTAAACATTTATAAAATGTTTAATCAAACAAATATTATCAATTAATTAAACAAATATTATCAATTCATTATATAAATAAGTAAACAATGTGTCTTTTGGTAATATAATAATAATAATAACGATAATGATGACTATAATAGTAGTAGCAATAATATTAAAATTGTCGTTGTAATAGTAGTAATAGAAATAATAAATAATAGTACTAACAATAGTAGTAATAACATAATAATAATAATAATAATAATAATAATAATAATAATAATAATAATAATAATAATAATAATAATAATAATAATAATAATAATAATAATAATAATAATAATAATAGTGGATGGAAAATAGTACTAAAAAATATAGTACTTGATGTACTAATAAATTAGGAGAATGTAACGACCCGACCGGTCGTTTTAGAAAATTACGCCCCAATCCCTAATTTAACTGTTCCCCTAAGTTCATTATGCTATTGTGGTTTGCCGGGAGAGTCGGTTTTGAAATTTGGAGTATTTTGGGACACTTAGTCCCTAAATGAGAGCTTTAAAGTTAGAAAATGGCCCGTAGCCGGAACAGTGTTAAGACAATCTCGGAACGGAAATCCGATGGTTCCATCAGCTCCGTTAGGTGATTTCGGGGTTGGGAGCGCGTTCGGAATGTATTTTGGAGGTCCGTAGCTCAATTAGGCTTGAAATGCCGAAGGTTGGACTTTTGGCGAATCCGAACGATAGGTGAGATTTTGATCCGGGGGTCGGAATGGAATTCCGACAATTTCGTAGCTTCGTTATGTGATTTTGGATATGTCCGCAAATTTTCAGGTCATTCGGACGTCGTTTGGTCGGGTTTTAGATCGAATGTGCAATTCGGAAAGTTTTAAGAAATTTAGGCTTGAATTCGATGTGAATTATGGGTTTTGATGTTACTAGACGTGTTTTGATGATTATAATAAGTTCGTATCATGTTTCGGAATAGGATGGTGGTTTTCGTTGGGATCCCGGGGTCTCGGGATGAATCCGGGGGTCAAATCGGGCTATTTCTTGCATTTTGGAAATGCTGTTAACTGCTGGTGTGTGCTGCAGACGAATGCTCTATGCGATCGCAATGGGCTAATGCGATCGCATAGAAAGTTTTGGAGAGGCCAAGAATTTGTTCTATGCGATCGCGGGAATGGATATGCGATCGCATAGTTCTGGAAGGTTGTGCTCTGCGATCGCGTACAGTCCTATGCGATCGCATAGTGTATAGAGAAGAGGGGTCCCAGGTCCAGCTGTTGTCCTATGCGATCGCGGAGCAGGGTATGTAACGACCCGGCCTGTCGTTACGGGAATTACCACCCCGTTATGTTGCATTTACATATCTTATGCTTTTATATCAGTGTTAGAACCTATCGGATGAGTTAGGAATGAATTGAATTGAAAATGAAGCAAATAGCATATTTGAAGAAGTTTGAATATGGAAAGTCAACCTAGAGTTGACTATTGAGTTAGAGTGCTCGGAATCAGATTCTGATGATTTGACTAGTTTCGGGGGATCATTTATGACTTAGGAGAGCAATCAAAATTGAATTTGGAGGTCCGGTGTAGTTTTAGGCTTGAATTGGCTAAGGTTGAATTTTGGCGAAATTCGAACGGTAGGTGAGATTTTGATCCGGGAGTCGGAATGGAATTCCGACAGTTGCAGTAGCTCCGTTAGGTGATTTTGGATATGCCTGCAAATTTTCAGGTCATTCGGACGTCGTTTGGTCGGGTTTTTGATTGAATGAGCAATTCGGAAATTTTGAAGAAACTTAGGCTTGAATTAGTGTGTAATTGGTGATTTTGATGTTTAGGATGGTGTTTTTATGTTATGAGAAAGTTTGAATGAGGTAATGTGATATACTTGTGGCTTTGATTGAGGTCCCGGGGGCCTCGGGGTGATTTCGGATGGCTAACGGGAATTTTTGAGTTGAAAAATGCAGCAGAAAAATTGCAGAGAAATTTTGTTCTATGCGATCGCAATGCTCTGATGCGATCGCATAGTGTTAGCTACAGTGCCCGGAGAGTTTGTTCTATGCGATCGCAATGCTCTGATGCGATCGCATAGTGTTAGCTACAGTACCCAGGATTTTGTTCTATGCAATCGCATAGTGTTAGCTACAGTGCCCGGAGAGTTTGTTCTATGCGATCGCAATGCTCTGATGCGATCGCATAGTGTTAGCTACAGTACCGGACAGAATGTTAAAAACATTTCAGTCGCGAAAACAACCCATTTTCCACCATTTTTGGCCGTTCTTGAGAGCTTTTGGACGGGAATTGAAGGGATTTCGACGGGGAATCATTGGAGGTAAGTTTTATGAGTTAAATACATGTTTTTATACAAGAATCATCCATGGAATTCATGAATCTATAGCTAAAAATCAAGAAAATAGGGCTTGGAGCAAAAACCTTAAATTTAGGATTTGAAGGACCATTTGTGGTCCGAATTGGGAGTTCTTGGTATGTACGGACTCGTGGCGAGATGAGGATTCCGAAAATGTGAATTTCAGAATTTTTTGAGATGTGGGCCCGGGGCTCGGGTTTTGTCAATTTTGTGATTTTTGATATTTTTCGAGTTCTTTCGATTGGGTTATGTTCCATTAGCCTTTTTTTTGATATATTTGTACTGATTTTAGCTAGTTTGACGTGCGTGGATGCCGGTCCGAGGAGCTAAGGCGTCGCGAGCATAAAGCTTCTACCGGTTCGAGGTGAGTGGTAGTAGTAAATAATGTACTGAGGGTTTGAAACCCCGTACTAGCACTTCACCAGTGCTATATTGAGATGAGACACGCGTTCTATGACGGGCGTGGTGACATTGTGATTGGGGGTTCGGACTTAGTCCTTCCCGACTAATAGTATACTGTGTGTTATGACTGATAATAAGTTTATAACTATGCAATTGGGTTGATAGCCATGTTTGGGGCCTTGTGCCGATCCGTAGAGCATTAGGGAACCTATAGAGCTAGGTGACCCTTATATCGTGTTGGAAACATACACTCAGCCATAGCTCTAGCCGTATAGCATAATATGAGCCCGTACTAGATGTGTACATTGAGAGAGATTATCTAGGGTGGAATTCCCTATTCTAGCTGAGCGGGCCTGAAAGGCCAAGTCTATACCGATTGAGATGAGATAGGGTCAAAGACCCACTATGAGATGTTATATTGGGCCCGAAAGGCCAAGTCTATATTGACTGAGACAGGGTCAAGGACCCACTGTGATATATTATATTGGGCCTGAGAGGCCAAGTATATACTGACTGGGATAGGGTCGAGGACCCATTATGAGGTATAATATATATATATATATACATATATTGGATCGGACTGCACGCCGCAGTAATATACATGTAAAATACATGTAATATACATGTGGGACGGACTGCACGCCGCAGTATTATTGCGCTTGGGCTGTAGGAGCCCCTTCGGAGTCTGAGTCTGCACACATTCTCAGTGAGCACTGGTGTATATTATGGGATCGGGCTGCACGCCGCAGCAGTATAGAGATATATACATATATATATTGGATCGGACCGCACGCCGCAGTAATATTTGTGTGGATCGTGCCGCACGCCGCGATATTATAGTGCTTGGGCCTAGGGAGCCCCTCCGAAGTCCGTATACACCCCCTAGAGAGCCCCTCTGAAGTTTGTACACACCCCCAGTGAGCGCCGTCGACGTTAAATGGAGCGGGCTGCACGCCGCAACGGTATATGTATTGGAGCGGGCTGCATGCCGCAGCATTATACTTATTCATATTCATATATATACTGAAATATTTATATGTTATCGACAGATGTATATGTCTCCATATATTGAAATGGCTGTATACCGTAGTGGTACGAGCGAGGATGTGGTCGGTGTGGGACCTAGATGAGATAGATGTGGACTGGAGATCAGAGTACTCATTATAGTGATGACTAACCTGTGGGGGTTGCCTTAGAACCGTTTAGTGATAGTAGAGGAGTTCTTACTTCCAGTTGTTATTTATTATTATTACTCACTGAGTTGAAATATACTCACCCCACTCCCCTGCACTTTTTGTGCAGATATACAGGTTCAGGAGGGCAGTTGAGCTATCGCAATTGCTTTATTATCCCCATTCCGTGGAGACTTCGAGGTAGCTGCCGACGTCCGCAGTACCTGACCTCTTCCTTTTTATCATTTTGTTGTCTCCATTCTGGTTAGACTTGATTTTGTAGTAGATCTCATTTGTAGAGGCTCGGACTTGTGACACCACGATTTGGTTGGGGCTGTGTTCTTGTATTTCAGTTCTACACTTCTTGATTTGTTATGAAAACAGGCTAATCACGCCGATTAATCAGTATTAATTATACTTGGCTGGTTTAATTGGATAAGATGGTCGGGCTTGTCTAGCAATGTGTTGGGCGCCATCACGACCGGGGTTTGGGGTCGTGACAAGTTGGTATCAGAGCATAGGTTAACAGGTCTTGCGAGTCATGAGCCGGTTGGTAGAGTCTCGTGGATCGGTACGGGGACGCCTGTACTTATCCTCGGGAGGCTGCAAATCTTTTAGGAAAGCTTCAAATTCTTGAAATTCTTATCGTATGTACTTGATTTAGTTTGAGGTATGATTCTTGAAATTCCTTCTACACGTTGATGTGCGCACTCGAGTGCTTAGTGATAACTTGCCTTGGTGACTTATGATTCCCCAATCGAGGGACGAGATATAATCTCTGTGAATTCATGTTGGGCCAGTCGGGAGGACTTGAGGCCAGATCTTTGTCTATTGCTTGAGCACCAAGGTACTAATTTCGCGAGCCAGTATTATGAAGCTCATACGATCAGTATTGATCTTTATTGTGCAAATGGCAGTTTGATAATAGGAGATAAAGTGCCTTACGTGTGGTAGTATGAGTTCAAACGCAGGAAAACCAAATTGGTTGTACTAGGTGTATCATGGTGAAAGGTATATGTGTTATGATTTGAGCAGGTGCAGCGCATGTTCATGTACTAATGCTGATGATATAATTCATGTAGTATTGAGATTTATGTTGTTGAAATACATTGTGATGTCTTGTTGAGTTGTGGGTGTATTGTTAGAATGGTTTGGTGATTCTCTGGCAGGTGGATAGGCCAATTTACAAAGGAAACTCTGCTGAAATTTTTGAAAAATTTGGGACTTAGAAAAGATGTTGTGGCCTAAGGAATGGGCTTAGCTGTTGCGTTGAATGAATATGAGAATTGCAAAAGAGTTAAGATTTCCGATAATTCAAGTTTCCGGCAAAGTTTGTAAATAGCTCGAGTTTAATCTCACTGTAACATTGGAGCATCAATTGAGTAAGAATGCTATGAGTGGCTAAAAGTGCTTTGATGTATGGCTCCGAGCCAAGTTGGGGAGTTTTCTATTAAATAACTAATTGCACGGTTGTGTGCTATGTGGGCACTGTCTTTAAGTATGTTGGAAAAATTCTGACAAGGTTATGGCGCTTCGTAGATGTGAAGAAATACTAGGATGTTTTGAACTACCGTTGGTAAGGAATGTTCGGTGTATAGAAAAGAAAGATAGCGAATTGTACCTGTAAGTAATCATGTTCTGCGATGTCAGAGTTCTAACAAAACACGAGTGGTTCTACTCAATAGGACAGTTGAATTACAGCTGAATAAGGGTGAATGATGCCCGAGAATGGTTTTGCAGTGTTCAAGATTTTGCTTGTAACAGTCAAGTGCCTTAAGATTGTGTATGTGGCTAAAGATGGCGGTTTTGTTAGAAAAGATCAAGGCTTGTGTTATATTATGTGAATGATGGGATTCTATGTAGTATTGGGAAGTAATGATAACAAATTCAAAATCGCGGGAAGTTCTTCAAAATAAAGTGTGGTAGAATGTGGTACTTCTAGGAAACATTTGAGAGAGTATTCAGCGGTCCGTGAGCCTTAGACCGTGTGGTCTTGTGTACGAGTTTTGTGTGGTAAAAAGGGTTGAGGCATTGTCGTGCTACAGTAAAGACTGATATGAAATTAAAGATGAATCAGAAAGGAAATTGGGTAAATGGATCAACTTGTTAATAAACCGAAATGGTATGATAAGGATTACGATTAATTCCTAGTATATGTTTGAAGTAATGAGTCTTGCAGATATTGTGCAATAAAGCTTTTGAGTATTGGCAGTTGTGTAACTCGGTATGGGTATAAGGACTCGGTCCTGGCAATTTAACTTATGCAATGTAATTGGGAGAAAGGGTTTGTGATGTGTTTTACTGTGATTTGAAAATGAGTGTATTTCCTGTTGGTATGTAAAGCTCGAAATGTGTAATGAGTTTTCTCAATATGGGATCATGAAAGTCCTTGACTAGTTGAGTGCGCTGATGTTTGAGGCGTAGGGAAAGGGATATGAATTTTCCCTGTTGTCTTATTATGGTATGGTATATGCGATGTATTATGGAAAGTTGATAACGGCATGTTCAAGGTTTTGAGATCAATTAATATTATATGAGGAGTCATTAAAATCCTCAAGCAGCGTGGGCAGCTGCAGATAATCTGAGAATCAATCTTCCTGGTGATTTAGGAGAATGGTACTGCTATACTAGTATTTCGGCAGAGTCTATGGTCAAAAGGGCCAGGTAAAATAAACTAATAATATTTAGCGGTATGGTGGTATACTCCTGTTGGATCGACTGTAATAACTGAGTCCTTAATGACATAGTGAAATTTATGAATGGCTTTCGTGGTATGAATGGACGTTTGAGGTGCGTTATGTAATCGCACGGTGAAGTACGGAATCAGGCATAGTGATTCCTGTGTTATGTATGTGTTGGAGACTAGAAGTTCTCGTAACCCGCCTACGCAGCGGTGGTATATCGTGTGTATCAGCACAGTGTAGCGGTTATCGGAAATTGGAAGCCCTAGTGGCTATCTCGTCACTTGATATGACGAATTTGAATTATGATATATGATTGCAGGCTGGTTGTCATAAGTCAGGTTGTCTAGACTAATGTGATATGGACTATATCAGAGAAATGTCACAACTGCGTGGCAGAGCGCATCAGATCGTGCTCCAGCAGGGTAGATGTACCCTAGGGCCAGCGGACGGCTGGTAGGTATTGCTTTGTAAGTTGGGCCTTCGTGGCGGATGTCAGTGTAGAGGTATCTACCATTGATTCAGTTCCGGTATTGAGGGATTTTGTCGGATGAGTTTCATGTGACCGAGCTCGAGGCTATATATACATGTTTGTTGCAATGAGTAACTTAAGTCGATGTGCATTCCCTTTTGCTAGATTTATGCATGGATCGGGTGGCACGCCGCCACATGTATAGTATCTGGATCGGGTGGCACGCCGCCACATGTATGGTATCTGGATCGGGTGGCACGCCGCCACAGGTATGCTATTGGAACGGGTTGCGCGCCGCAACAGTGTGATGTGGAAAATATAGTTTCCTATATCTTACCTTGTATACAATAGTTCCTAGCTTCCGAGGAATAGTCCGTATTGGTTTCGCTCGGGGAATAGCACATCGGTTGTGTCTTTTCGGGATTTGATAGCGTATATCTATCGTATCACCACGGGTGAGGTTGATTGCTTGGGTTCAAGACCTAGATCTGTGCGTGGCTAACCGTTTAGAGCTTAGTGGCTTGAGGTGTTTCATGAGTAATAATGTTGGGGTAGAATCACGAATCGTGGCAAGGCCACATGATGTGATGACCTTTCAAGAATGAGTCGTGCACTCCATTCCTATGATGTGAGATGGGATCTCGGTTATATATTATGATGGTACAAAGGAATTGAATTACAGCCCTGTTGTTGGAGTCAGTTGTCATAATTTGAGTATGTTTAGATGTTTCTATTGGAGCTCATGTTGTGCTCATCGTGGCTTAGGCCGGTGCTGAGGTGTCATATCACCAGTGCGGTGTGTTATAATCGAAATGATCGTCGAAGCCAATAATGAGTGTGAGTATATGTGATTTGAGCTAGTTAGAAAGGCAATACCGAGATCTGGCTCCGAATTTTGTTGTAGTATCAATTAAAAGGGAAATGGATTCATGAATGGTTGACCTGAGAGATGGGTTCGATATATCGCGTGTGCGGTTGCCGTTGGCAGGATATGAAGGTATTGGAATAAGACTCTATCTAATGAAAAAATTTTTTCAGTTGGTATTTGGTTATCGTGGGAAATTGTTGTGATTAGGGATTATTGTTCCGAGTGATTGGGTTGTTTGACACATCATATTATCTCACCGAGGTGGCGAGTATGGACTATTACAGTTGGATCGTGTGTATCCCGAGTATAGGCATGGGATTAGCATTTGGCATATGATTTCAGAAAGTACAATGTGATTTATGGTTCAGATGGTCTGTGAAATTTTGACTATGTGGTATTTTCGGACTTATGTGAGATAGGGTGACTTATGATCACCCGGATATATGCTTGGTAAGGTCATTCGGCTATTGGGTGGCTTCTAGTACAACTCTGAGTCCGCTCGAGGACGAGCGTTTGTTTAAGTTGGGGAGAATGTAACGACCCGGCCTGTCGTTACGGGAATTACCACCCCGTTATGTTGCATTTACATATCTTATGCTTTTATATCAGTGTTAGAACCTATCGGATGAGTTAGGAATGAATTGAATTGAAAATGAAGCAAATAGCATATTTGAAGAAGTTTGAATATGGAAAGTCAACCTAGAGTTGACTATTGAGTTAGAGTGCTCGGAATCAGATTCTGATGATTTGACTAGTTTCGGGGGATCATTTATGACTTAGGAGAGCAATCGGAATTGAATTTGGAGGTCCGGTGTAGTTTTAGGCTTGAATTGGCTAAGGTTGAATTTTGACGAAATTCGAACGGTAGGTGAGATTTTGATCCGGGAGTCGGAATGGAATTCCGACAGTTGCAGTAGCTCCGTTAGGTGATTTTGGATATGCCTGCAAATATTTAGGTCATTCGGACGTCGTTTGGTCGGGTTTTTGATTGAATGAGCAATTCGGAAATTTTGAAGAAACTTAGGCTTGAATTAGTGTGTAATTGGTGATTTTGATGTTTAGGATGGTGTTTTTATGTTATGAGAAAGTTTGAATGAGGTAATGTGATATACTTGTGGCTTTGATTGAGGTCCCGGGGGCCTCGGGGTGATTTCGGATGGCTAACGGGAATTTTTGAGTTGAAAAATGCAGCAGAAAAATTGCAGAGAAATTTTGTTCTATGCGATCGCAATGCTATGATGCGATCGCATAGTGTTAGCTACAGTACCCGGAGAGTTTGTTCTATGCGATCGCAATGCTCTGATGCGATCGCATAGTGTTAGCTACAGTACCGGACAGAATGTTAAAAACATTTCAGTCGCGAAAACAACCCATTTTTCCACCATTTTTGGCCGTTCTTGAGAGCTTTTGGACGGGAATTGAAGGGATTTCGACGGGGAATCATTGGAGGTAAGTTTTATGAGTTAAATACATGTTTTTATACAAGAATCATCCATGGAATTCATGAATCTATAGCTAAAAATCAAGAAAATAGGGCTTGGAGCAAAAACCTTAAATTTAGGATTTGAAGGACCATTTGTGGTCCGAATTGGGAGTTCTTGGTATGTACGGACTCGTGGCGAGATGAGGATTCCGAAAATGTGAATTTCATAATTTTTTGAGATGTGGGCCCGGGGCTCGGGTTTTGTCAATTTCGTGATTTTTGATATTTTTCGAGTTCTTTCGATTGGGTTATGTTCCATTAGCCTTTTTTTGATATATTTGTACTGATTTTGGCTAGTTTGACGTGCGTGGATGCCGGTCCGAGGAGCTAAGGCGTCGCGAGCATAAAGCTTCTACCGGTTCGAGGTGAGTGGTAGTAGTAAATAATGTACTGAGGGTTTGAAACCCCGTACTAGCACTTCACAGTGCTATATTGAGATGAGACACGCGTTCTATGACGGGCGTGGTGACATTGTGATTGGGGGTTCGGACTTAGTCCTTCCCGACTAATAGTATACTGTGTGTTATGACTGATAATAAGTTTATAATTGTGCAATTGGGTTGATAGCCATGTTTGGGGCCTTGTGCCGATCCGTAGAGCATTAGGGAACCTATAGAGCTAGGTGACCCTTATATCGTGTTGGAAACATACACTCAGCCATAGCTCTAGCTGTATAGCATAATATGAGCCCGTACTAGATGTGTACATTGAGAGAGATTATCCAGGGTGGAATTCCCCGTTCTAGCTGAGTGGGCCTGAAAGGCCAAGTCTATACCGATTGAGATGAGATAGGGTCAAAGACCCACTATGAGATGTTATATTGGGCCCGAAAGGCCAAGTCTATATTGACTGAGACAGGGTCAAGGACCCACTGTGATATATTATATTGGGCCTGAGAGGCCAAGTATATACTGACTGGAATAGGGTCGAGGACCCATTATGAGGTATAATATACATGTAATATACATGTGGGACGGACTGCACGCCGCAGTAATATACATGTAATATACATGTGGGACGGACTGCACACCGCAGTATTATTGCGCTTGGGCTGTAGGAGCCCTTCGAAGTCTAAGTCTGCACACATTCTCAGTGAGCACTGGTGTATATTATGGGACCGGGCTGCGCGCCGCAGCAGTATAAATATATATACATATATATATTGGATCGGACTGCACGCCGCAGTAATATTTGTGTGGATCGTGCTGCACGCCGCAGTATTATAGTGCTTGGGCCTAGGGAGCCCCTCCGAAGTCCGTATACACCCCCAGTGAGCGCCGTCGACGTTAAATGGAGCGGGCTGCGCGCCGCAGCGGTATATGTATTGGAGCGGGCTGCGCGCCGCATCGGTATATGAATTGGAGCGGGCTGCACGCCGCAGCATTATACTTATTCATATCCATATATATACTGAAATATTTATATGTTATAGACAGATGTATATGTCTCCATATATTGAGATGGCCGTATACCGTAGTGGTACGAGCGAGGATGTGGTCAGTGTGGGACCTAGATGAGATAGATGTGGACTAGAGATCAGAGTACTCATTATAGTGATGATTAACCTGTGGGGGTTGCCTTAGAACTGTTTAGTGATAGTACAGGAGTTCTTATTTTCAGTTATTGTTTATTATTGTTACTCACTGAGTTGAAATATACTCACCCCACTCCCCTGCACTTTTTGTGCAGATATACAGGTTTCAGGAGGGCAATTGAGCTATCGCAACTGCTTTATTATCCCCATTCCGTGGAGACTTCGAGGTAGCTGCCAACGTCCGCAGTACCTGACCTCTTTCTTTTTATCATTTTGTTGTCTCCATTCTGGTTAGACTTGATTTTGTAGTAGATCTCATTTGTAGAGGCTCGGACTTGTGACACCACGATTTGGTTGGGGCTGTGTTCTTGTATTTCAGTTCTACACTTCTTGATTTGTTATGAAAACAGGCTAATCACGCCGATTAATCGGTATTAATTATACTTGGCTGGTTTAATTGGATAAGACGGTCGGGCTTGCCTAGCAATGTGTTGGGCGCCATCACGACCGGGGTTTGGGGTCGTGACAGTATGCGATCGCATAGGTATATTTTGGTGAGCATTGCGATCGCATTAAGGGCTATGCGATCGCATAGAGTAGTTTGGCGAGGGTCAAAATTTGTTCTATGCGATCGCAACAGTGTTCATGCGATCGCATAGAGTAAAAATGTCTGGCAGTGGATTTAAGTCCAGAACAGTCAACCCGCGACCCTCATTCGCAAAACGCCATTTTTGAGCTCCAAGAGAGGATTTTGAAGGGGAAACGTTGGGATATCATCGGGAAATCATCGGGGGTAAGTTTCTTGACCTTAATTCATTGGTTTATCATGAAATCCGTGATTATTTCACCTGAAATTGGAAGATTAAAGGTGGGTTTGAGCCCTAGGCCTAAATGTTAGAAAATCTCCGATTTGAGTGGGCAAATGGAGTCCGATTTTGGTAAATTTTATATGCCTAGACTCGTATTGAGATAAGGAACCCGAAAATATAATTTTCGTGATTTTTCGATAAGCGTACCGAAAGTCGGGTTTTGGCAACTTGTGGGTTTTGGTGTATTTTGAGTTATTTTGATTGGGTAATGCCCAATTGGCCTATTTTGATGTGATTCTATTGATTTTTATCAGATTCTACACTTGTGGAGGCCGACATTCGTGGCAAGAGGGTTATTGCTTAGCGGTTTTGTACCGGAATTGAGGTAAGTGGCTTGTCTAACCTCGTGTGGGGACTTTCACCCCTAGGATATTATTGTGATACTTTAAATGCCTTGTACGCGAGGTGACGGGCGTGTACATGCGCTGGTTGTTGAACACATACTTTACTCAAATTGTTCAATGAGTGATATTCCTGTTTTTAGTTGTTAAATTCGAAATTTCCTACCCGGTAGTAGTTAGAAAAGCATGGTTAGATAGAATCTAACTGTCTAGTTGCTTAATTGACTTAATTGAGTTTTCTTGGTAATCGCTGGCGCTATTCATCGGCGAAGTTATCGTTAAGCATATTATACTTTTCTCTATATATTTCCTTTACTTGCTGTGGTTATGGACTACGGGTTCAATTCCCGAGATCCCGAGATTATTGAAATATGGACTACGGGTTCAATTCCCGAGATCCTGAGATTATTAAAATATGGACTACGGGTTCAATTCCCGAGATCCTGAGATTATTAAAATGTGGACTACGGGTTCGATTCCCGATATCCTGAGATTATTGAAATATGGACTGCGGGTTCGATTCCCGGAGATCTTGATATTTATTGGTAGGGACTACGGGTTCGATTCCCGAGATCCTGAGATTATTGAAATATGGACTACGGGTTCGATTCCCGAGATCTTGAGATTATTGAAATATGGACTATGGGTTCAATTCCCGAGATCCTGAGATTATTGAAATATGGACTACGGGTTCAATTCCCGAGATCCCGAGATTTATGAAATATGGACTACGGGTTCAATTCCCGAGATCCCGAGATTATTAAAATATGGACTACGGGTTCAATTCCCGAGATCCTGAGATTATTGAAATATGGACTACGGGTTCAATTCCCGAGATCCCGTGGTATTGTTTGTGGACTGCGGGTTCGATTCCCGGAGATCCAAGGGCTGTGGGTTCGATTCCCGGAGACCCAAAGTTTTTTGATATATTTATTGAGATACGGACTGCGGGTTCGATTCCCGGAGATCCTGAGATATTGAGATACGGGCTGCGGGTTCGATTCCCGGAGACCCAGAGATACTGATATTGGGACTGCGGGTTAAATTCCCGGAGATCCTGAGTTGTTGGATATAGAGAGGGACTGTGGGTTCAATTCACACAGGTCCCGGACTTGTTGATTTGAGTTTATGTTGTGTTGATTACTTGTAGTTAGCTAATCATAGTCGGTTGCAGTAATTACTTCATTGTTGTTATTTCAGATTCATTCTTACTTATTCCTCCTTATTACTGTTTGATCATTATATTATTGTTTCTCAGTAGGGCCCTGACCTTCCTCGTCACTACTCCATCGAGGTTAGGCTTGGCACTTACTAAGTACCGCCGTGGTGTACTCATGCTACTCTTCCGCACACTTTTGTTGTGCAGATCCAGGTACATCAGAGCAGGCTCATACTAGGTGATTCCGCAGCTTTCAGGGAGACCTCGAGGTATGATCTGCTACGTCCGCGGATCCGGAGGCCCTCCTTCTATTCTGATAGTTCTAGTAGATGTTTTCCTTCATTTCGTTGTTTTAGATACTCTTTACACATAGAGACACAGTTGTATTTCTTTTAGTCTGTGTTACCCGTGGGATTCCGGGTCTTGGTGGTATTTTTATGCAGTGTGTTGACGAGTGTACGTGCCAAGCGGCACGGATTACATTCCTATTTATATCATTTTCCGCTATTTCTTGTTTAAAGTTCATAAACTTGTACATTCCGCAAAGTGTTAGGCTTACCTAGTCGTGGGGATTGGGTGCCGTCATGACATGTTCACGATTGGTGAACTAGGATCGTGACAAGTTGGTATCAGAGCTCTAGGTTCGTAGGAGTCACGGGACACAGACCGGTTACTTAGATTCTCGCTGATCGATACGGAGACGTCTGTATTTATCTACGAGGGGCTATGTAACTATTTAGGAAACTCTTCAATTCTTTGAATTCCTTATCGTGCGTCATTTATTCAGTTAGAGCCTATGTCATATGTTCTTTTGCATCCACTCGTGTATTGAAATTGCGCACTCGGTATCAAGTATGCGCCGACGGTTCGTGATGCTGCACATGGATTTCAAGGGAGTCAAGAATTTACTCAACCATTGTTACCGCGTGTCATCCATAACGATAATGCAAGAGAATTGAGAGATCTTCAATTGTGCACATGGGGGTGCACTAGATTCCGACATTCGATTGATAAGTACCGTCTTGAGAAGGTTTACTTAACTACCAAATCGTCACAATAATGGTAAAATCACAAGGTGTATGTAGATCTAAAGATAGTTGGTGGTAATAAAAACTATATGGTTCACATGAGATATCTATTTAGCGAAGGATTCAGACAGCAGAGATACTGGTGGGAAATGAGTTTAACTGTCTTAAGAAGGACATGTACCAAACGAATGTCTTTGGCTTGTCTTATGATAAAAACGTACGAATGTTAAAGGCTAGTATCATGGATTAGCAAGATGTATCTTAAGGCTTCGTATCAAGTGAAAGGATTTCACTTTCAACGATCTAATTACAGGTCATGTGTCATATCAGATTTGGCCTGCGATGTATTTAGGTGTTATTCAAAAGTTCTTGAAAACTTGCGGATGGGCAAGAGTTGAGGCTCGTATGGTATAATGTTGGGACTTTATATGTTCCTGTGTCCCTAATAAACTCTGCATTTTATTATCAGCAGGGAAATAATTGACAAAGGCTACATGGTGCTTCGTGGGCGTGTGAGAATCATAGTATGTTCTAAGATGTTGTTGGTAGAGAATGCTCGGTGCATGGAGCGAGAAGATGTTTGGTTGTATTGGGATGAGGTCATACCCTATGATGTTAGGGTGCTAATAGAGCACATGTGGTTATATTCGTTGGATTAAGTCAGTTGCAGTTGAATAATAGTAAATGACTCGAGAGAATGGTTCTAATGTGTTCGAGAGTCGTGTAATAGTGGCTTTGGGCTAAGTGGGAGAGTCCCACCACTTAAGATTGGGTTGCATGGTTAATTACCTGTGTGAATTCTGGATATTAGCATATTAATGGATTATTGCTAAAGCTTTGAAAAAAAAAAGGAGACCATGAGTGGTAATTTAAGTATATGAATTGTTGAATGCATGTTATGGTTAGCCTTACTGGCTCATGTTCAAACTTGAGGGAAAATTTATGATTTATGCCTCGTATAGGTGCAGGCTTCGCGGGAAGTGATTCCGCTGGGTGCTTTATCGAGAGGGTATTCATATGTTATAAAGAAATTCGGTAGAGTTGGTTGCGTACTGGGGCAAGTTAGAACCGGATGGTTCTCAATAGTGGTCCTAGTGAATTCAAGAGGTAAAGTGTGGTGCCTGATAATTCTGAGTCTATAAGTACAATTGAGGCTCAAGCTTTGAAAGCAACTTATGAAGAAAGGCACAAAACGATCTATGATGTTTTGACTTGTGGTGTAGTATTTGAGAGACATGAAATGGTCGTCGTTCTTGAGATAGCATGGCCTCATGATTTAAGGTCACTCGGGGTAAGTGCGGTTGGAATAAGTTAGGTATTGAAGGAAGATATTAACATTTCTAAGGCAATCAAGGATAACCTGGAAGGAAGTAGATTGATCAGCCATAGTTGAGTTGGCGTATTGGTGTCAATGATCGATTCATGCAACGTGATCGAATTATGCATGTGATTTGTGGCGGTGCATTTGAGATTTGTCGGCCGCAGTGATTGATGTAATTCTGAAGTATTCTTCTGTTAAGGGCCTGTTATGAGTAGGCAGATCTCGGGAAGGGTTATGTCGGCTTGGACCACTACTTAGAGATTGGCATATTCGATGGTTATGAGAATTCGCCGTATGTTGTTATAGTTCTCCTGCAGTGAGCTAAATGGAAAGTCTTATGTGATGTAATATTCGCCTATCGTCAGTTCTAGAGCTATGATGGAAATTGAGTCTATCGTATATCGGCACGTGATATGCGCAGTGAGTAGTATGAAATTTGAAGTAAGGACCAAGGTCACGGTTTGGTCAATGAATGTGATATAAAGAGCTCGGATGAGCAGGAAAGGAGTTTCAGTGTTTTGAGTAAGATGGGTATTAACATCAGTATCATTTGAGATCGGTGTTCTGTGAGAAAGGCTTTGCATCCCGGTTAGGGACTCCTGATCGCTTTTCAGTGTCAGTGCAGCCGGTGGGTTGAATGTGCAAGCCCGTTTAATTATTCGGAGGATGGTGGGAGCTTGACCCACAAGAAGATTGTATAGGTGTGACTTGTAGTCACTTGATTGGTTAGAAATTTAAACCAAGTATGAGGATTTTGGTGATATCATTCATTTGAGAATTTATGCCTGGAGGGCACTCTGCTTATTGGGTTATAGACCTGTGAAATATTATTGACTTAGCTTGGCACGACCAGGATAGACTTAAGGTCGGTGGATTGGTTTAAATGTGGAAGTGAGCCTTGCGTCAGGCCAGTTATGTTTCTTCCAGCAGTGCGCCCTTTATGGAGGGATAGTCGCGGTCTTATTTTCGCGGTTAGTTAACTCATGTAAAGATATATTGCACCGTATGAGTGTGAGACGGCTTGGTAAGTTCCTTATGTGTTGGGGTTTCGCTCAGCGGTGATGTTATATGAGCATGATGGCTCTTGAGACTCAGATCTTATATCGCACCTCAGTTGTGCTTGAGTTGTAGCCTATAGCGCTATATGTTTCATTGTGTCCTGATATCATGCACCTTAGTGTGCTTATGATCGATAGTCAGTATTTTGATGTGACGAGCTATTCAGCTCGACATATGACTCCTTGTGTGAGTTTTATATCGTCGGGGTCGGATGGCACGCCGCCATGGTTATATTGTTGGGATCGGGTGGCACGCCGCCATGGTTATATTGTTGGGATCGGGTGGCACGCCGCCATGGGCATATTTTTGGGATCGGGTTGCACGCCGCAACAATGTGGTGTCTATTTCGGTGTCTATAATTGCTTTTATGTGTTATGTTTCCTATTTTCTGAGGAGGCCCATGTTTATGTGAGAGCGGAATAATTCTCTCTAGTTTTCGCCTTCCTTTGTATCACGTACGTATTAGTGGATTACTAGCACATTATGTCATCTTGTGGGACTTTTAATTATGTCCGATGTGGCTTATCGCCTGAGCAGTTCGTACTGGGTAAGTGAGATTATGTGATTTGGGGTCAGTGCAAATTGATTATATGAAGTATATTATAGAGGAAATGATCATCCTCTGGTTTAGGACAAGGTAATGGATCTTGTCAGGAGTATGGACCAATGAATTGTTGATTCAGTAGTTGGTTATGGATATCAACACATCTCTTCCATCGTGTCGGTATTGTAAAAGTTGGAACGAGACCTATGTAGATCATGAGGTGTGATGGGAGCATCTGATTCGTTGAATTTTTGGCTAATTTGATCATAAAATATTATTGTGGTCCTGTGGATTTTGAGTTGCAAGGTAAGAATCCAGCAAGGTTATGCAGTCATGTTTGAGGACGGCGTTTGAGGAATATTGAGTGATCTCTTGATGAAAACAAGCCCGACATAGAATTCCGGATGTTGGAATTAGGCTCTAAGACTTAATTGCTTAAACAAGAGGGAATATCTTCAGATATATCAGGCTAATGTGCTCAGCTGAGTCTTAGATTTATTGCCCCTTTTGAGATTTTGAGGCGTGTTGGGGAGGTTGCTTATGAGTTAGCCTTACCTCCTAGTTTAGCCGGAGTTCACCCCGTATTTCACGTCTCCATGCTCCGGAAATACCATGGTCACCCGTCGCATGTGTTGGATTTCACTTCTGTTCAGCTAGACGAGGATTTGTCTTATGTTGAGGAGCCAGTAGCCATTCCAGACAAGCAAGTCAGGAAGTTAAGGTCAAATAACATCGTTTTAGTAAAGGTTCAGTGGCGGGGTCAGCCGGTCGAGGAGGCGACTTGGGAGACCGAGCAGGATATGCGCAGCCAGTACCCTCATCTTTTCACTACTCCAGGTATGTTTTCTATGCTCGTTTGAGGACGAACGAATCTTTAAGTGTGGGAAGATGTAACGACCCGACCGGTCGTTTTAGAAAATTACGCCCCAATCCCTAATTTAACTGTTCCCCTAAGTTCATTTATGCTATTGTGGTTTGCCGGGAGAGTCGGTTTTGAAATTTGGAGTATTTTGGGACACTTAGTCCCTAAATGAGAGCTTTAAAGTTAGAAAATGGCCCGTAGCCGGAACAGTGTTAAGACAATCTCGGAACGGAAATCCGATGGTTCCATCAGCTCCGTTAGGTGATTTCGGGGTTAGGAGCGCGTTCGGAATGTATTTTGGAGGTCCGTAGCTCAATTAGGCTTGAAATGCCGAAGGTTGGACTTTTGGCGAATCCGAACGATAGGTGAGATTTTGATCCGGGGTCGGAATGGAATTCCGACAATTTCTGTAGCTTCGTTATGTGATTTTGGATATGTCCGCAAATTTTCAGGTCATTCGGACGTCGTTTGGTCGGGTTTTAGATCGAATGTGCAATTCGGAAAGTTTTAAGAAATTTAGGCTTGAATTCGATGTGAATTATGGGTTTTGATGTTGCTAGACGTGTTTTGATGATTAGAATAAGTTCGTATCATGTTTCGGAATAGGATGGTGGTTTTCGTTGGGATCCCGGGGTCTCGGGATGAATCCGGGGGTCAAATCGGGCTATTTCTTGCATTTTGGAAATGCTGTTAACTGCTGGTGTGTGCTGCAGACGAATGCTCTATGCGATCGCAATGGGCTAATGCGATCGCATAGAAGGTTTTGGAGAGGCCAAGAATTTGTTCTATGCGATCGCGGGAATGGATATGCGATCGCATAGTTCTGGAAAGTTGTGCTCTGCGATCGCGTACAGTCCTATGCGATCGCATAGTGTATAGAGAAGAGGGGTCCCAGGTCCAGCTGTTGTCCTATGCGATCGCGGAGCAGGGTATGCGATCGCATAGGTATATTTTGGTGAGCATTGCGATCGCATTAAGGGCTATGCGATCGCATAGAGTAGTTTGGCGAGGGTCAAAATTTGTTCTATGCGATCGCAACAGTGTTCATGCGATCGCATAGAGTAAAAATGTCTGGCAGTGGATTTAAGTCCAGAACAGTCAACCCGCGACCCTCATTCGCAAAACGCCATTTTTGAGCTCCAAGAGAGGATTTTGAAGGGGAAACGTTGGGATATCATCGGGAAATCATCGGGGGTAAGTTTCTTGACCTTAATTCGTTGGTTTATCATGAAATCCGTGATTATTTCACCGAAATTGGAAGATTAAAGGTGGGTTTGAGCCCTAGGCCTAAATGTTAGAAAATCTCCGATTTGAGTGGGCAAATGGAGTCCGATTTTGGTAAATTTTATATGCCTAGACTCGTATTGAGATAAGGAACCCGAAAATATAATTTTCGTGATTTTTCGATAAGCGTACCGAAAGTCGGGTTTTGGCAACTTGTGGGTTTTGGTGTATTTTGAGTTATTTTGATTGGGTAATGCCCAATTGGCCTATTTTGATGTGATTCTATTGATTTTTATCGGATTCTACACTTGTGGAGGCCGACATTCGTGGCAAGAGGGTTATTGCTTAGCGGTTTTGTACCGGAATTGAGGTAAGTGGCTTGTCTAACCTCGTGTGGGGGACTTTCACCCCTAGGATATTATTGTGATACTTTAAATGCCTTGTACGCGAGGTGACGGGCGTGTACATGCGCTGGTTGTTGAACACATACTTTACTCAAATTGTTCAATGAGTGATATTCCTGTTTTTAGTTGTTAAATTCGAAATTTCCTACCCGGTAGTAGTTAGAAAAGCATGGTTAGATAGAATCTAACTGTCTAGTTGCTTAATTGACTTAATTGAGTTTTCTTGGTAATCGCTGGCGCTGTTCATCGGCGAAGTTATCGTTAAGCATATTATACTTTTCTCTATATATTTCCTTTACTTGCTGTGGTTATGGACTACGGGTTCAATTCCCGAGATCCCGAGATTATTGAAATATGGACTACGGGTTCAATTCCCGAGATCCTGAGATTATTAAAATATGGACTACGGGTTCAATTCCCGAGATCCTGAGATTATTAAAATGTGGACTACGGGTTCGATTCCCGAGACCCGGAGTGATAATGATGTGGACTGCGGGTTCGATTCCCGGAGATCTTGATATTTATTGGTAGGGACTACGGGTTCGATTCCCGAGATCCTGAGATTATTGAAATATGGACTACGGGTTCGATTCCCGAGATCTTGAGATTATTGAAATATGGACTATGGGTTCAATTCCCGAGATCCTGAGATTATTGAAATATGGACTACGGGTTCAATTCCCGAGATCCCGAGATTTATGAAATATGGACTACGGGTTCAATTCCCGAGATCCCGAGATTATTAAAATATGGACTACGGGTTCAATTCCCGAGATCCTGAGTTATTGGTAGGGACTACGGGTTCGATTCCCGAGATCCTGAGTTATTGGTAGGGACTACGGGTTCGATTCCCGAGATCCTGAGTTATTGGTAGGGACTACGGGTTCGATTCCCGAGATCCTGAGTTATTGGTAGGGACTACGAGTTCGATTCCCGAGATCCTGAGTTATTGGTAGGGACTGCGGGTTCGATTCCCGGAGATCCTGAGTTATTGATTATTTATTGAGACATGGGCTGCGGGTTCGATTCCCGGAGACCCGGAGGTACTGTCAATGGGACTGTGGGTTCGATTCCCACAGGTCCTAGACTTGCTGATTGAGTTTTTATTTAGTTAGTTACTTGCTGCTAGCTTACATTGTAGACGGTTGCAGAAATCACTTTACTGTCGTCATTCAGATTCATAATTATTTAAACTGCTTATTATTGTTATCATCATTATATTATTGTTCTCTCAGTAGGGCCCTGACCTTCCTCGTCACTACTCCATCGAGGTTAGGCTTGGCACTTACTGAGTACCGCCGTGGTGTACTCATGCTACTCTTCTGCACACTTTTGTTGTGCAGATCCAGGTACATCAGGACAGGCCCATACTAGGTGATATCAGCAGCACACTTGGAGACCTCGAGGTATGATCTGCTACGTCCGCGGATCCGGAGGCCCTCCTTCTATTCTGATAGTTCTAGTAGATGTTTTCCTTCATTTCGTTATTTTAGATACTCTTTACACATAGAGCCACAGTTGTATTTCTTTTAGTCTGTGTTACCCGTGGGATTCCGGGTCTTGGTGGTATTTTTATGCAGTGTGTTGACGAGTGTACGTGCCAAGCGGCACGGATTACATTCCTATTTATATCATTTTCCGCTATTTCTTGTTTAAAGTTCATAAACTTGTACATTCCGCAAAGTGTTAGGCTTACCTAGTCGTGGGGACTGGGTGCCGTCATGACATGTTCATGATTGGTGAACTAGGGTCGTGACAGAGAAGCTCAAGAAAATTAATTAAAAGAAGGAGGGACAAAATTGGATGTCAACAACACAATTTGGACATTAAAGGCTAAAATGCAAAAGATGCCTATTTTTGTGATTTTCATCTTGTAAGATAAAATTAATTACTCCTAGTTATAGAATTAAATCTTAAATGCAAATGCGACATATTTTTTTTATTAATTTAACAAATAAACATGCACAAAAAATGACACTAAATTCACAACAATTGCAAACAAACTAAAAAAAATTATTTTATTTTGAATTTTTTGGGAGTAATCCTCATAGGGCAAAAATTACGTGCTTACAATGATGAATTAGAAATATGAAGCTATTTGTCTCTTGTGGAAGATGGGGAAACCAAGGTATTTCCCAAATGAGGTATGGCATTTAATTGAGAGGAAGTTGGATATTTGTTGGGAGGTATCCCGGGCTATATTAGAGGAGAACAAGACTCTGAACTTGGAGAAGTTTATTTTTTGGCCTGATTGGTTGTTGAAATTCTGTAAGATAAACATAATTGTGTTAAAGTTTCTAAAGTTTCCTTTGACAAAGAGTGTAAAGTCATATGCAAAGAAGAGATGAGAGATCTTGGGTCTTGACCTGCTTACACTAATGGGATGCCATCGGTTCAGCCTAACTACTTGGTCAATGGACCTGGATAGTCTTTCCATACAAAGAATAAAGAGGTAGGGGACATTGGGTCTCCCTGTCTAATGCCCATTGGGGGATTGAATGCTTTAGTTTTCCACCATTAACCAGGATGGAAATGGAGGATGTGTTGATGCATGACATGATAAGTTTGGAAATGGTCTTAGGGAAATTAAAGGCAACTAAGGTATCCTTAATGAAAGACCATTCTTGCCTATTAAAGGCTTTTTCCAGGTCAATCTTTAGGATCATGTTTTTACTCCTGCCTTTCAACTTCCTAAATTGGTTTATGTATTCCTTAACAATGATGGCATTGTCACTGACCCTTCTGTTAGATTGGAAGCTGGCTTGGCTTCGGCCTATGATGTGTGCCATGATGGGCTTTATCTTATTTACAATGATTTTCATAACTATCTTGTAAATAGTATTACAAAGCCCATTGGGTCTGAAGTTTTTCAGCATGGAGGCTTGGGGGACCTTTGGGATGACGCACAAGAGTGTCTGGTTCATGGTGTTGTCCATGTACCTTGTTGCAAAACATTGGTTGCAAAATTCTATGACAGATTGGCGTACAATATCCCAGTATTTTTTATAAAAGAAGGGGTGAAGGCCATCAGGGCCAGGGGACTTGAATGGGCTATTGAAGAACATGGCTTTTATGATTTCAGACACATGAAGGGGTCTGTCTAAGAAGCATTTGTGACTTTGGAGCAGGGAAGGTTCCATCGTGGAGTGACCAGTAGTTGACCAGGGCACTTCTGAATGGGAAGTGGTGTAGAGGTTGCTGAAGAAGTCAACAATGGTTGTGTCACGACCCTAGTTCACCAATTGTGAACACGACATGACAACACCTAGTTTTCGCGACCAGGTAAGCCTAACACATTGCGGAAGTAATAACATTTGCGAAATTTATAACCAAAACTAAATAACAGGAATAAGGTATATAATTGTCTCCTGAGGCATACACTTTAACACTTAGTGTACCCAAAGGGTCATCACTTGTGATTCTTAGTCATTTCGAGCTTTTGAGACCTTGAAAACCTCAATTATAGTTGCCTTGATTTGTGTGCGCAGTTCGGGCGCGAAGCCAAAAAATTTTTATGTTGAAATATATGAATTATGTAAAACATTTGAAGAATTTTGAGATTAATATTGATATAGTTGACTTTGATCAATATTTTTGGTAAACGGACCCGCACCCGTGATTTGACGGTCTTAGAAAATCCGTAGAAAAATATGGAACTCGGGCGTATGCTTGTGAGCACGTGATTTTTTCCCCAAGCAATTAATTTCAAAATAAAAATACAAAAATAATTTTTGATTGAAATTGGTTTGATTATTGTGTAGAAAGTATCAGTGTGTGTTTTAATTGTTGAAAATAAAATGAAAGAAATTTGAAACGAAATACAAAATGAAATTAATTAGAAAATATGAAAAAATGTAAGGTAATTACTAGGAAATTTGAAAATCAAAGAAAAAATACAAAATTACAAAGTAAAAGGAAAAATACATCAGTAATAAAAACACCAAGGAAAACAAGTCTAAAATACAAGGAAAATACAGAAATTAGATAAATAAATACAATTTGAAAAATACAAAAATAAGATAAATATAAGAAAATACCAAAAAACAATACAAGGTACTTTGGGCCAAATACACGAAATGGTTAGCCCAAATCAACGCCCAATAGACCTGGCCCAATGTGTAATTGAACCGGCCAGCTTTGCAAAAACCAAACGACGTCGTATCTAATAACAAATCAGGGTCGTTGATGTGATCAATCAACGGACCAAATAAGGTGGTTTCCAAACAAAGTAAACAACGACGTATAAAGAAGAAATCACAACCGTCCAAGGATTTGATCTAACAGACGAAATGAAAGTTTCATTAAAATCATACGACGACGTTTAAAAAGAGAAGTGATCCTGGCCGTTCATCTCAGCTAATCTAACGACTGATAACTAAGGACCTAAGTTTGATATATATATCTCCCCCCCCCCCCACCATTCATTCCATCACATTACACACACACTCTCACATATCTAAACCCTAGCCGCCTCTATGCTCTTCTTCCTCCTCTCACAGACCACCGGAACCCTACCGGTGGTCTACCACTATTCAACATCTCCGGCTCAGGCCAGCTCCCAGCTACTCCTTTCTTCATCCTCTAACATTCTACCCCATTAACCTTTTTTTAAAGGTGATCCGAAAATACGTTTTTAAACGATGTTCACTTTCATAAAAAAAATTAAAAAGCGTTAAATAATTATGAAATTGCATTATAGGTTGGAATATGTGTAAAAATTAGATTTTGAGCCATTTATAATAATTTAAGCGACCGTGCTAGAACCACGGGATCCGGGGGTGCCTAACACCTTCCCTCGGGTCAACAGAATTCCTTACACAGAATTTCTGGTTCGCAGACTCCAATTTGGAAGTCGAATAATTTTTCTCGATTTGGGATTTAAACCGGTGACTCGGGACACCAAAAGTCAATCCTTTCCCGAGTGGCGACTCTAAAAATTAAATAAATAATCCCAATTCGATAATGTGACTTTAATTGGAAAAGCTCCCTTTTATACATTTTACCCTTCGGGGTAGGGTGTGTAAAAAAGGAGGTGTGACAGATATGACGACTCCGCTGGAGAAACGAACCCAGAATTCCGGTTCAGGGTTCAAGAATTTGAGCTTAGTTTAATTATTATATTTGGTTTTTATCTAATTTTTCTACATGCTTCCATGCTATATGTGCTAAATGTTTACCGCTTTGATATTTGTCGAAACTGTATATAAACTGTCGCGAATCCCTCCCTCTTTCTGAGTCTTCTACATCATGGAGAAGGGTGACCTTCGTGTAGCTTCTCTTCTGTTTAGAGTCTTTCCCAATTTAGAACGAGGTTGGATAAGTTGCTAAGCTAGTGGAGCTTCTGTATCCCTGGTACGCTGCCTCCCCCTCAGCCCGAGTTGTCCGCTCGAGTAAGCCAGGTCTAGATCAATAGGCCTAGGTTGAACCTAGAAGAACAAAAACTCATGCCGGATCCCTAGTACGACATTTTTTTGCATCACGTGCATTTGACTTAGGGGACTCAACACAGAGGTTGGGTCCATCTAGGACAGATGACCTGAAATGAATTGACCATCCTAATGCATCTTATGTGCTATTTGCGGTTTTGCATGTTGACCGGTTTTGCATGTTGACCGGCTTGTCTAAATGAGTGAAAATGGAGAAAACAAGTAGTGTTAAGACTGAGTGAGGGCAACCATTTGTTATGAAAAATTCCAATGCCCAATTAGTACCGAAATGCTGCCGCATTTTAAAAAAAAATATTTGAAAAAATAGAAAGAATATTGTTGGTCAAAAATAATTTCGAATTTGGCCAATCAGACCGAACTACGCGGGTTTGATTCTCACCGGATGTGAGATATGTAGGTAAACCTCATCGGTTCCGACCCCAATTTTCAAAAAATCCAAAAAATATTTTCCTTTACTTCTTTCTTTAGAAATCTTTCCTTAGAAAATTCAAAAAAAAAGTAGTTTTTTTTTAAACTTAAAAAAAAATATGGTTTCCTTATTTCTTATGTCTTTCATGTGAAAAATGAAAAAAAAATCAAAAAAAAATCCAAAGTACGGGTTTCCTTCATTTTTTGAAGTATATTTCCAAAAAAATAAAATCCAAAAAAAAAAAAACTCTTTAGATGTCTTTTTTGTAAATGTCCATAAAAATTTTGCAAAAGTCCAAAAATATTTTTGCGCTTTCCTTTAGAAGATCTTTTGTAAATAAATATAAAAAAACTCAGAAATACAAAATATTTTCTTAGAAGTCACTCTTTCAAAAATCAAGAGGAAACTTCCAAAATTCAAAAATATTTTATTTCTTCTTTAGAAAAGAGAAAACAAATGAAAAAATCTTTTTTACTTCTAAAATTCCCAAAGTTCCAAAACAAATAATTTTTTTTAGAAGTCTTTCTTTCAAAAAAATAAAATAAAATATATTTTTCTTTCTTCTTTTAAAGAATTTCTTTCAAAAAATAAATTTAAAAAAAAAGTTAGTTTACTTACTCCATTCCCAATTGCCCGAACTATGCGGGTCTGATTCTCACCGGATGTGAGATACGTAGGCAACCTCATCGGTTCCGAACCCAATTTTCAAAAATCCAAAAATATTTTTCTTTCTTCCTTCTTTAGAAAAGTCTTTCTTTAAGACCCCAATTTTTCGAAAATCCAAAGAATATTTTCCTTTAGTTCCTTTTTAGGAATCTTTCCTTAGAAAATTCAAAAAAAAAAAAAGAATAGTGTCTTCTTTTACTTTTAAAATTCCCAAAGTTCAAATAAAAAAAAAAGCTTTCATGGTCTTAGTTTTAGAAAAGCAAACGAAAAAAATTAGTTTATTTACTCCATTCTCGACCTGATCGAACTACGCTGGTTTGATTTTCACCGGATGTGAGATACGTAGGCAACCCTCATAGGGTCCAACCTCCCCTTTGCAAAAATAGCCAAAAAATAATTTTCATCGTAAATTAGTTGAGTGATGCCGTTTCCAAAAGTAGCCGAATGTTCCCGAAAGGGATGCCGGAAGACTGACTTTGCATAAACGGTCACCCTTGGGTCACTTTGTAGATTTTTGGCCGTTTGACCCACATAGCCTTAAAATCTTTGTCCCTGAGTCGCTGAAAGGCCGTATTTTTAATATCGGGTTTTCTATTTTGGAAAAATTGGAAAAGTCATAAATAAGTCTGGTGATGCTATTTTTATCAAAAATAGCCGAATGTTCGTGAAAGGAACGCTGGAAGGCTGATTTTGTATAAACAACCATCTTTGGATCATTTTTTATTATTGACCAATTGACCCACACAGCCTTAAAATCTTCGTCCCCGAGGTGCTGAAAGGCCGTGTTTGCAAAACCAGGTCTTTTATTTTTATTTTTGAAAAACAAAAGAAAAGAAAAAGAGTCAATGGGCAAGTAAATACCGTTTAAATTTTCGGTCAAAATAAGCCAAGCCGGCTTTGGTAGTGTTTTACCCCGTTCTTGCTAAGATAGCCTAAGAGTATCTTTCAGTTGTCGAAAGGCTATTTCGTAAAAGAACGGACAAGTTCGTAAAATAAACCTTTCCGGCCTCAAAATTCATGTGAAATTGAGAAGGGGCCACGTTTGCAAACAATAGCCATTTGGTTAAAATTGGCATATAGGGAAAGGAATCTGTCAGTTTATTTTTGAATTTGTAATTCTTTTGATTAGAGTATGTGTGTTCCTTGATTTTCGAGTCTGTAGGTCGTCTTTTCGTAAAAGTCTGTTAGTTTGATTAGTTTTTGAACCTTTCTTTTAAAATCAATATTTTGTTTTTATTATGAGAAATTAAAAAAAATATTTTATTGTTGTTTGTCTTTTATCTCCCGAACTACACAAGATCTGATTCATGCGGGGTCATGATACGTAGGCAATCCCCATCAGATTCGATCATAGCCATAAATAAATTGAGTGAAAAAAGAGTAAAAATAAATAAATAAAAGAGTGATAAAACAAAAAAGAAAAGAGAAAAGATAGTGCCAAAAGAGCGGCAAAAACAAAAACAAAATTCAAGAGTGATTTGAAAGAGAGGCAGAGATAAAAGAAAAGAGGTGCAGATTGAAAAAACAAGGGTTA
The DNA here is from genome assembly GCA_032618575.1 of Nicotiana noctiflora. NCBI lineage: Eukaryota > Viridiplantae > Streptophyta > Magnoliopsida > Solanales > Solanaceae > Nicotiana > Nicotiana noctiflora. Next base: position 171,861 of record JASVEL010013023.1, read on the forward strand.
ATTAAGTCCGAGATGAAATATGCAACTGTGCAAACACATGGTAGAAGCGTTTAACTATTAGGCGCATTGCATCCAAACATGCGATTTCCTATATGTTAAATGTCTCAAAACTAACAAAGTTGTTTGTGTAAGCAAATTAGCAAGGTTTTATTGAGGTGGTTGGTTTTGTTGGTATGTGGTGATGGATGCGCAACCTTGCTCGCGGACCAAGCTCCACCTCTAAAAAATGTCCATGCTTACCAAGCTCCATATAATCCTCAATCAAATGTTCCCTAGTACAATCCTCGCCCAAGAGAGCCTTTCAAAAGGAATCCGTTCACCCCTATTGGTGAATCATACTAGGGCTTATTCCAAAAGCTAGCAGGCAATGTCTATTGCAGCCAGTGGCCCCATGTCGGCCGAACCCCGAGCACCCTCGCACCGAGCTGATGCTACATGTGAATACCACTCTGGAGCAGTGAGACACATTATAGGGGACTGTTGGACCGTCAAAAGGGAAGTTGAAAATTTGATTAAAGCTAAAAGAATCATTTTTCGGGATGAAGAAGCTCCTGATGTGATGAACAATTTATTGCTTGCCCACAACATCCGGCCAATAGTCGGGATGATTTGTGAAGCTAAGGAATTTGATATGGCACTGAAGGCCATTGCAAAAATTGTCGAAACAGAAGTAAAGCCAAAACGGTTGCCAAGCCTAAAAGTTCCCCATCAAATGGGAGTCTCGGTAGCCAGTCTTGCTATCCTTTCTGTGTCCGGATTATATCAGGGTATGATCCGGATGTTTTACTTTATTGTTGTCACGACCCAAACCCCGGTCGTGATGGCGCCCACCATATTTCTAGGTAAGCCCAACCATGTTATCCATAACAACCAGCCAATTACTAATTACAAATGATCAATTAAACTTAATAACATGTTTTCATATCAAAACGATAAGCGTGGAAGTAGAAGCACACAAAATACGGTCCCAACCAAATCGTGGTGTCACAAGTCTGAGCCTCTACAGATGAAATGTCCTATACAAACAAGTCTAGGCAGAATGGAGACAACAAAATGATAAAGAGGGAGAGAACAGGTCTTGCGGACGTCGGCAGCTACCTCGAAGTCTCCACGGGATAGTAATGAATACGCAGCTGCGACAGCTCAACTGCTTTCTGGAACCTGTGAATCTGCACAAAAGGTGCAAGGGAGTGGGGTGAGTATATTTCTTTCAACTAAGTGAGTAATAATAATAAATAACAACTGAAAATAAGAACACATGTACTATCACTAAACAGTTCTAAGGGTAACCTCACAGGTAAGTCATCTCTACAATGATAAGTCCAATTCCAGTCCACAATTATCTCACAATGATCCCACACTGACCTAGTCCTCACTCTTACTGCTGCGACGTGCAGCCCGATCCAATATAAATAGGGCTGCGGCGTGCAGCCCGATCCAACATATATAGCGCTGCGACGTGCAGCCCGAACCAATATATATAGTGCTGCGGCGTGCAGCCCGATCCAATATATATAGTGCTGTGGCATGCAACCCGATCCAATATATATAGTGCGCTCACTAGGGGTGTGTGCAGACTCCGGAGGGACTCCTTCAGCCCAAGCGCTATGATACTGCAGCGTGCAGTCCGATCCACATATATATTACTGCGGCGTGCAGCCCGATCCATATATATATATATATATATATATATATATATATATATATATATATTATATAATATAATTGCTGCGGCGTGCAGTCCGATCCAGTGTATATATCCATACCTCACAGCGGTTCCTCGACCCTATCTCATTCAATATAGACTTGGCCTCTTAGGCCCACTCAGCTAGAACAGGTAATCCCACCCCAGGTAGTCTCTCTCAAAGTACACATCTAGTACTGGCTCATGATATGCTATACAGCTATGACTACGGCTGAGTGTATGTGTCCAGCATGATATACGAGTCACTTACCTCTACAGGCTCCCCTAGTACTCTACAGATCGGCACAAGGCCCCAAACTCGGCTACTAGCCCAATTACACAGTTATAAGCTCATTCACAGTCATAATACACAATAGACTATCGGTCGGGAAGGACCAAGTCCAGTCCCCCAATCACAATGTCTCCACGCCCGTCACATGACGCGTGTCTCATCTCAACATAGCACTGTATAGTGCAAGTACGGGGTTTCAAACCCTGAGTACATTATTTACTACCACCACTCACCTCGATCTGGTAGAATTCCTAGTCCGCCTTGCACTTGCCTCGCGAATCAATCCCCTCGGATGCCAAATCTGCTTAAAATCAATGAGAATACATCAATATAGGCTAATTAGACACAATCCATTCGAAATAATTCGATTTACACCAAAACCCACAAAGTTGTCAAAATCTGACTTTTGTACGCTTCTCGAAAAGTTACGAAAGATACATTTTTGGAATCCTTATCTCAACACGAGTCCATATATATAAAAATTGCCAAAATCGGACTCCGTTTGCCCATTCAATTCAACGTTTTATCATAACCCTGGCTTAGGGCTAAATTCCCCCATTATTTCTTCCAATTTCAGTGAAATAGAGAAGGATTCTACGATAAAAACACGTATTTGAACCATATTACTTACCTCCAATGATAACCCGGTGAAATCCCTACAATTTCCCGTCAATTTTGCTCTATAAGACTCAACAATGGAGGTTTTTGTGTGAATGGCCGCGACTGAAATGTTCTGGACTTAAATTCACTGCCGGGCATCATTACCCTATGCGAACGTGATGCTACGCACGCGTTCGCGATGAACAAATGGCAGCAGTCCTCATTCTTCCTCTATGCAAACGCGTGGCCTCAGTTGCGTTCGCGATGACAAACTGCCTTATACCTACGCGAACGCGATCCAGTCTTCGCGATCGCGATACAGCCCAATCCTCACCTTACACGTACACGTCCGATGCCTCGCGAACGTGAAGAACAAAAATCCTCAACTCTCCGATACACATCGCGGACGCGTGGTCACCTTCGCGAACGCGAAGAACAAACGTCTGCTGCACCTATGACATCAGACCTGGTCTCTTCTTTGGCCAAAAATGGTCCGCTTGGACCCCCGGATTCATCCCGAGGCCCCCGGGACCCCAACGAAAACCACCACCATACTCCAAAATACTATACAAACTTGTTCCAATCCTAAAAACACGCCCTTAAACACGGAAATCATCGAATCCAAGCGAATTCAAGCCTAAGTTTTCATTTAAACTTCCGCAACCAACATTCGATCAAAAACCCGACCAAACGACTTCCGAATGACCTGAAAATTTACAGGCATATCCAAAATCACCTAACGGAGCTACTGCAATTGTCAGAATTCCATTCCGACTCTCGGATCAAAATCTCACCTACCATTCGGATTTCGCCAAAATTCAACCTTAGCCAATTCAAGCCTAAAACTACAACGGACCTCCAAATTCACTTCCGATCGCTCTCCTAACCCATAAATGACCTCCCGGAGCTGACCGAATCATCAGAATTCGATTCCGAGCTCTCTAACTCACATGTCAACATCCAATTGACTTTTCCCAACTATTCCTTCTTCTAAGAGACTATTTGTCTCATTTCCAACCAAACTCAATCCGAATTGACTCAAACTCACCGAACATGCATATTGAAACATTAAAAAGCATATAACGGGGATAACGGGGTGATAAATCACATGATGATGGGCCGGGTCATCACAATTGTCTTACTTTACAACGTAAACCCTTCTTCTTCAAAATTCAAAAAACAAATTAAAAAAAAAAAGAAAATTCAAACAAATTTAATATTTCTTCGTCCAGGAATGTCTCTTTTCTTAATCTTGTCATTTCTTATTCTCTTTTCAGTTCTGTTAAATGTAGATTTCAATAACATGACATGCTTGCGGACTTCATGCCTAGATCCCAAAACGCTGTCGAACTTCAAAATAATGAATCAAGGGTCAGAATGCAAAGAAGATAAGTTTGAAGAAATAAAACAAAGAGTTTGAACAGCCGAAAGAAGATTGGTTCCAGAATTGGAAAGGTCCATATATTTCAACAAGAGTACTGCCAAAAGAATGTGTTGTACTTGGGACACATCGAAGGAAATGTCCTTGAGATAAATGTCAATACAAATACAGTCAAAAGGTACTATGTTGGATCCTCCATATAGTTATAATATTTTTCGGTTGAGATGACGAAGGCTTTCATTCTCGCTACCCAAACACTACCAACCCTTTGCAAACCCATTTGAACCGAAAAAGAAAGAGAAAATGAAGCAAAATAGAAAAACAAAAGAGAAACAAAAACATAGTTTCCTGAACTACGTTCGACTTGATTCCAAAAAGATATGTAGGCAGCCTCTCTCTGGGGTTCAGGCACACCAAAATAAAAATCCAGAGTCCCCCAAAAGTGAAACTGGGGCAGATGTTATAATGGTTCGCGATTATCCCACCCAAAGGTTCCAAAGTTGTAACTCAATCCAAATCTTCTTTACCCGAACCCTTTTCAAGCCCTTTCGATCACTCGGTGAGAATGTTCAAAGATCAGGGAATACAACTACTTGGGTCCGATACAGTCAAAAAATGAAAAAAAAAATAAGAGAAATAAAATGAGAGAGTCTTATTGGTGAAAACCCACATGGACACCGTAAGGCGATTGTGAGCAGAGAAAAATCAAAATGAGAGAGTCTTGTTAGTGAAAACCTACACGGGCACTATAAGGCGATGGTGAGAAGAGAAATGAGAAAGGTTAGCTTGTGAAAACTCAGAAAGGGCGCCCCCGATCGAAAAGAAGATCCTCATAGCCATCGACGCCGACAAAGTCCTGGCAAGCTTTCTCAAATTTTGAAGCAAAAGTTGTGATGAATTTCTGAGAGTCGGACGGTTTACACAGATCAGGCATCTAGTCCAAAAGCCTTGTCATGTTCATTGAAGTCCACATGTACTCCAGATAAGTGCTTCTCTCCTTTCCCCGAAAGGGACACTTCTTGTTTTAAACTCATTCTCCATTCCATTGTTTGTTTTCCTTGAATCCCTTTTGGTCTAACTCTATTCTGAAACTAAGACAAAGAAAAGATAGTAAGACTAATTTACATGGTTCTCATTTGATACAAGCTAATATGCAAAAAGGCACCCAACCTCAACACATGCATCAAGTCGACCTCGATTGGCCATGGTGGCCGATGCTTCGAAATCAAAATTCTTGGAAGGAGAAAATCAATTTGAAGTGCCTATAAAGGCAAATGAAGTTGAAAAGGTTGAGTCCCACGTGGCTAATCGTCTTGAAAAAGGTTTGAAAAATGAAAGTGCCTCAAATGCTCCGAAACTGAAGTTGGAAGAAAGAAGCTAGAAATGAAAGGCCTATAAAGGAAAACAATGGTGTAAAAGAGTAAATTCCATGCGACTAGCCGTTGCAGCAAGTTTAAGGAGCCAAAATGTTCCCTGATGCTCCCAAAAAAAAGGGAAGAAAAAAAAGGGGAAGTGAAAAAGGAAAGGCCTACGAAGGCAAAATAAAGTCAAAAAAAGGTTGAGTTCCACCAACCCACCATCATGGCAAAATCTGAAAAAAAAAACTCGACTGAAATGAATCGATCCCCAGGAAACAAGCAGTTGCAATTGAGTTCTTCATCAAAGAAGTCGAGCTGGGATCAAAACAATGAAGGCCACAAAACCAACCACCGTTTCAAACTAAAAAATTGTTCTTTGGTGAAAGTTAAAGCATGTGTAATCCAGGTGACCGTACAAGAGACACACACAACCTAGAAAAGAGGAGGCAATACACAAGCACCGAAACAGCTTCGTGGCGGAAAATCAACCAAAAGGGAAGTTTCTCCTCTGATTCTCATGCATTGTGCTAAATGAAGAAAATAAGAATAAAGTTAGAAAAGATTGAAAGAAAGAAGGAAATAAAGAAGAAAAAATAATAAAAATAAAAATAAAAAATCCCAAAAGAAAATTCATGGTGGCATAGGGTCCCATTCCCTAGAAATTCCGGCATAACCCGTGGATCTCCCTGGCATAACCCAAGGAGCCTTTTCTTTCCAAGTCTCGGCATAACCCGATGACCTTAACGGCATAACCCGTGTATCTCCCTGGCATAACTTACGAAGCCTTTTCTTTCCAAGTCTCGGCATAACCCGATGACCTTAACGGCATAACTCGTGGAATCCCGGCATAACCCGTGGATCTCCCTGGCATAACCCAAGAAGCCATTTCTTTCCAAGTTTTGGCATAACACAATGACCTTAACGGCATAACCCGTTGAATTTCGGCATAACCCGTGGATCTCCCTGGCATAACCCAAGGAGCCTTTTCTTTCCAAGTCTCGGCATAACCTATTGAATCTCGGCATAACCCGTGGATCTCCATGGCATAAACCAAGGAGCCTTTTTTTTTCAAGTCTCGGTATAACCCGATTACCTTAACGGCATAACCCGTCGAATCCCGGCACAACCCCTGGATCTTCCTGGCATAACCCAAGGAGCCTTTTTCTTTCCATGTCCCGGCATAACCTGTGGATCTTCCTGGCATAACCAAAGGAGCCTTTTCTTTCCAAGTCTCGGCATAACCCGATGACCATCGCGGCATAACCCGTGGATCTCCCTAGCATAACCCAAGGAGCCTTTTCTTTCCAAGTCTCGGCATAACCCAATGACCTTCCCGGCATAACCCGTGGACCTTTTCCAGCATAACCCGATGACCTTTCCAGCATAACCCATAGACCTTTTTGGCATAACCCGATAATTCTTTCGGGCATAACCCGTGGACCTTTTCTCGCATAACCCGATGACCTTCTCGACATAACCCATAGACCTTTTCAGCATAACCCTATAATTGATCCCGGCATAACCCGTGGACCTTTTCGGCATAACCCGATATTTCTTACCAGCATAACCCGTGGACCTTTTCCGGCATAACCCAATGACCTTCTCGGCATAACCCGTGGACCTTTTTTGGCATAACCCGATGACCTTCCCGACATAACCCATAGACCTTTTCGGCATAACCCGATAATTCTTCCCGGCATAACCCGTGAACCTTTTCGGCATAACCCGATAATCCTTTTCTAGCATAATCCGTGGACCTTTTCCGGCATAACCCGATGACCTTCCCGGCATAACCCGTGGACCTTTTCCGGCATAACCCGATGACTTTACCGGCATAACCCGTGGAACTTTTTCGGTATAACCCAATGATCTTCCCGGCATAACCCGTAGACCTTTTCGGGCATAACCGGATGACCTTCCCGGTATAATCCGTGGACCTTTTTCGGCGTAACCCGGATATTTCCCAGCACAACATGGATCCATTCACAAGGATACACAATCCTGATTTGACTGTTTAAATATGTGTCACAACTAACTCACGAATTATTCCTAATGAAAACTGGGGACAGAAAATTTTGTTTGTTTGTTTATCTTTGATGTCTTAAGTAGATTGACCTCAAAACACAAGGCGAGATGACCGATGAAATGAGTCTCAATCCAGAGAAAAAAAAGAACAAAAAGAAGTGAACTCAAAGTGTTTAAGTGGACAAGGGTGCTGATTGCTCAAAATCACAAGCTCCACTGGTCCCGTTTTGACCCAATGCGGCGAAAAGAACCAACACATGCAGTTGGCGAGCATCAAGATTCAGATCAGTCTGCAGCCAAGAATCAAGATCAAGCTTCAAGGAATTTATAGATAGGAATCTTGTAACTCGTAGCTGATAGGCTTAGCTAGTCTTTGTCATTTATGATGTAATAACGGGACCACGAATCGGAACCTCAACGGTAACCTCACTCGACTCTCAAACTCATTACTTCATCACCTCATCCACTTCTGAACTATACGCGACCTGATTCTCTTATAACCCGGGATATGTAGGTTGTCCAAAACCAGGACTCGGTGGTGCCTTTTCTTTATTTTTCTTCTTCTTTTGAATGACGATATGGTCAAAAGTTAGTCGCATAGTTCACTTTATCTTTGCCCAAAAACTCTTCGTATTTTCGAGCAAAGAGGGGCAGCTGTTAGCATCTAATTTTTGACCATATTTGAATTTATTCCCACTCTACTGTCACGATCCGGATTTCCCACCACCGGGAGTCATGATGACGCCTACTAGTGGAAGCTAGGCAAGCCAATTCTTACTATACATTTCCATTAGTTACAACTCTCTTTTTAAGACCTTAAATAAAATTATGAATTTACAGCAAAATAAAAAAAAATTAGCGGAAGACTTAGCAAATTTTAATAAGTACGATACAGAAAACCCAAGCATTATACACTACCCAAGACTGGTGTCACAATACTCACGAACTTCTAAGAATAATACACATAATCATCTGAAAGAAATATAAGTTGTTTATCTCGAATACATGAGTTAACAGAATGAAAAATATAGATAGAGGAGATAACGGGTCCTGCGGACGCTTGCAAGGTTACCTCGAAGTCGTAGTAGTCGGAATATCCACAATCGTGCTACTGCCGCCTGCTGCTGTCCGTAACCTGTATCTGCGCAAAAAGAGCGCAGAGTGAAGTATCAGCACAACCGACCCCATGTGTTGGTAAGTGCCTGGCCTATCCCAGCGAACTAGTGACGAGGCTAAGGCCAGTCACCCACTTAAACCTGTACAGCTACAATATATACATATAAAACAGCAGGAAAACATTATCGAACATTTATAAGGAAAGAATCTGCTCTGAAATAGCAATCAATAATTTATAATATCCGAAGTAATCTGAACAATAGAACAAAACTTACTTTCATGTCTCAATTCGTTTTTTTATTGCATATCTTGTGGTAGGCGTACCACTCGCTCCCAGATTTAATAATAGGCTACTGGCAACTATGACCAATGCCAAGATTCAAATAACTTTGTGGTCGGCGTGCCACACGATCCCATTTTCTTATTATATAAGTGGTCGGCGTGCCACACGATCCCAATTCTTTAATATATAAGTGGTCGGCGTGCCACACGATCCCAATTCTTTAATAATGTATATTACCGACATTGAACGAATAATCTCTGGTCAACAGTAAGTATATAAAAGTATTACCGGTATTAAATCAATAATCTTCAAATTTCAACGATATTTATATTACTAGTATAAAACCAATAAATAATAATAAATCAATAATATATGTCTGTTACCGGTGTGACACCAATAACCTTTAATCAAAAATTTATATATATTACCGGTATAAAACCAATAATAATTTCCTCACACATAATCACATAGGATTGATAGGAATTTAATCCATTTAAGACCCACGGTCATGCTCGACCCCCAACGTATAGATACTCGTCACTATGCCTATACGTCGGACTTCACATATAACAATTAACACATAAACCCAATTCCTATTCCCTCAAGTTAGGATAGAACAATCACTTATCTCGAAAGTTTACGAACAATTCAATCTGTAGCAATGACTTTTCCTTTCGAATTTGGATCCAATCCAATCGTATCTATACACAATTGATTTAATATCATCAATACTACTTAACAAACAAGTTCATATGGCCAAATATAATTTTTACAAAGTTCTGCCCGGAATAGTAAAAATCGACCCTGGGCCCACATGATCGAAACTCGAGGTTCGAACCAAAATAAATTCACCCAATCATCTACGAGTTCAAATATACAATTTGCTCTTAAGTTTGACCCCAAAACGAGGTCTAGATCGCAAATTCTTTGAAAAGCCTAACTATACTCATTTCTCTAATTTTTCTACCCATTTACACATATTTAGGCCTAGGAATTCAAATAATATTGAAGGAAAATGAAGAAAACGAGTCAAGAATCATTTACCCAAGAAGTTTGATGAAGAATTGCTCAAAAATCGCCCAAGAAGCTGTGGAGAAGAGAGAGTTTGTGAAATGGGATGAAAATCCCGATTCTGTTATGTTTTGGGATTAAATTCACTGGGCAGCAATTTATTCATCGCGTTCGCGACACCCAAGTCGCGTTCGTGATGAAGGAAAATGACAGACATCGCGTTCGCGTAGGGTGAGTCGCGAATGCAAAGAGAAAAATTCTGGGCTTCAAAATTTGGCCTACGCGAACGCAGGCTCAGCCACGCAAACATGTAGAGGAAAAAGGCTGGCTTCAAATTTATACTACGCGAACGCGAGAAGGCGTTCACGATCGCGAAGAAGGGTACGAGTTGTGCATCGCGAACGCGACCAACAGGACGCGAACGGAATGAAGAAATGTCTGCTGCAGATTTTCTACAATTTTCCTAAGCTCAAAATCATCCCGATACCTATCCGAAACTCACCCGAGCCCTCGGGGATTAAAACTAAATATGTACAGTGACTCAAAAACATCATACGAACTTGCTCGTGCGATCAAATCGCCAAAATAACATCAAAATCAATGTATTGAGCATTAAAACTCAAGAATTCTTTCAAAATTTCATAACTTCCAAAATTTCTAGTTTAAGACCGAAATACGTCAAATGACGTCCGTTTTCAACCAAACTTTACAGGAAGCGCTTAACCAATATATATGATGTCACGCCCCAAATCGAGGACATGACCGGCGCCTAACCGGGTTGCCCCAGTCAAGCGGACCTAGGTGCCTTTCATTCCCACGCGTTACCCCTGTGTTGATTGTTTCTCATTAACCAAATATCTTACTAACCATGAATGATTTCACATTAAACAATTAAAACCATACAAGTGATTCATTAACAAGTTTGCAGTTTTTACAACGCCCGACATAACATAATGTATACATAATACTGGAGTCCCACAGTTTACATGTCTACAGAGCCTCTAGAATACAAAAAAGGGGATACAATACTTGCCGGTAACAAGGCTCCGGCTATACCTTACAAAACCAAAATGAAATCTAAACAAAAGTGGCATGAACCACACAGGGCCCCGAGAAAGAAAGGGCTCACCAAAACGGGCAGTGGAAGGAGAAGGATACTACTGCCGATGAGCTGAAGTGCCTGCTACTGATCCACCTACAATCATAACATGAATGTAGCGTCCCCGACAAAAGGGACGTCAGTACACTTGAATTGTACTGGCATGTATGGACAAACTTTGTCCCAAGTAAACTCAAGCCATTGAATTACATCAACAATTAATTAAGCCAGCCAACCATGTTTCCACATTTTCCTCATTTCAAATAATTCTCAATACAAAGCACTTTCTACGATCAACCAATTTTAACAATAACCAATCAATCACGTAAAGCACAAGTAGTCAAATAAAGGGGCAATTAGTGCCCCACAGGTTGCAAACTCTCCTGCTGTCTCCTTTCACAATTTCACATTATTGATTTTTGTATCAATTTTCAATAGCGATTTCGATCGCTTTCCATCCTTATTGCCCCCGACCACCCTTATTACCTCGGCCACCCTTATCACCCCAACCCACACCTTATTTCCTCACGTTGCGGCGCGCAACACGACCCCGCCTTACAGTTTAAAACACAACAATTTCAAACAGCAAATAAGGTGCTACACACAATTTCAACAAGTTCAAATAAGCAACTTGCACATTGTTTCATGTTCTCAATTACTTATCAAGCCAATATCACAACCAAGTTACAATATTTCCATAATCAAGAATATTCACACAAGTATGTTCAACAATTTTCCACAATTCAAGTGTTTCATCTCTTTCCACAATAAACCAATTCTCGAGTGTTTCGTTTCCTTTCCACAAAGTGCCATATAGGCCATCATAAGTATTATTCACAATTCTTTACCCAATTCAACTCTCATTTAACTTTCGGTTCATATTCTATACCACATCACTCATATTTCAACAACAACTTTGAGAATTTCACACAATTTGTCAAATTAACATTAACCAAGCAATTTTCACACATATAGGCGATTTCACAAGAATCAAAATTAGCCATACATACCTGGTGATGAGTTTTCTTCCTACTTTATGCTTACCCAAGATATCCTACTCTTGCCAACCTTGTTCTTGAAGACTCTTACTTCTACTCACTTCTTTTTACTAGAAATCAAGTTCAATAATCATGCATGAGTGTAAAAATTCTATTTTCAAAAGCTATTATATGCAAACCTCTCTTTACCCAATTAAAACTGAAAGTCAAAGAAAATAGTTAGGATTTTTACCTTGAAAAGATTGGGGAAGTTGAATCCTTGCCCTAAGATCCCTTGGAATTAAGTGGTTGGAACAATCTTTGAAGATGAAAAACTTCTCTCTCTAAAAACCCTCTCTTCTCTCTCTAATTTTGGTAAGATGATATGATAAAATGAAGAAGAAAGGTGTTATATTAAAGAAGAGATCGGGTCAAAATGTTACAAAAATCTGGGCCGGGGCAAATCTGCGGTGCACTTTGCGACCGCAGAATCAACATGCGGTCCGCATAGTGACCGCAGAATGGCCTCAAAAATTACTCCAGCTCTGTTACGGAATGCGACCAATATGCGGTCCGCATTCTTGATCTGCGGTCGCAAAGTGCACCGCAGATTCACTATGCGATCGCATATCGACCGCATTTTGAACACGATTTTTGGGAGACTTTCTGGAATGTTTTGCGGCAAGAATGCGGTCCGCATGTCAGGTTTGCGATCGCATTCTTGACCGCATATTTGACACTTTTCGGAAAAATTAATTCTCTACATTTTTGAAACTTAAATCACTACCAAGGGTCCGAACCGCGGCCTACGCATTCCTAACACATTATTCGGACCATGACACCACAGCTACTAGGTTTTATGCACAAAAATTTTACGGGGCCTTACATATGACTTGTACCGGGTGTCGGAACCAAAATACGAGCCCGATACCATTAATTGTTAATCAAATTTCAGTTTCATTTTCCTTAAACCTTTTCAGAAAATAATTTAACAAAAAAATTCTTTTACCGGGGTTCTAGACCTCGGATTTCGATTCCGGGCATACGCCCGAGTTCAATATTTTTCTACGGATTTTCTGAGACCGTCAAGTCACGGGTCCGGGTCCGTTTATCAAAAATATTGACCAAAGTCAACCATATCAATATTAATATCAGAATTCTTCAAATTTTTCACATATTTCATATATTTCAACATAAAAGTTTTTCAGCTTCGCGCCCGGACTGTGCACGCAAATCGAGGCAGCTGTGAATGAGGTTTTCAAGGCCTCAGAAGCTCGAAATGATTGAGAAAACAAGTGATGACCCTTTGGGTCGTCACATCTACCCACTTTCTCCACTCACTACCCACTTTCCGCACTCATGTACCCCACTTTTCCCCACTCTCTCCACTACCTCCACTCTCTCCACTACCTCCCACTCTCTTCCACTCATGTTCCCCATCCATTCCCCACTCATTAAAAAGAACACCTCTTCCCCTTAAATAAAATCACGCATAACACCATGGGAGGAGGAGGGCACAAAACGAACCCCCCTTGTTCTCGATCTCCTTCAGAGAGAACACAAAAAATAATTAATAAATACTCCATCTCCCTGAACCTAACATTTTCCCCTTTTACATTTTTTACAAAATCTTCATTCTCTCAAAAAAACACAAAAGAAAAGGATACGCACTCATAGACAGAGTGAGAAACAAGAGATAGAAGAGGCAGTCCGAAAATAGATGTACAAAAATTGGCCATCTCCCCTGATTGCAAAAATTAGTCGATACACAGTAGTCAGCCGTGAAGTTGGTTCGAGGAACTCCGGCAACCTCCATTAACGCCGACAAAATTGTGTTTTCGAGGTGTTCCGGTCAAGGTTCTGTTGGCGTTTCCTGCCCCAATTCTGTTGTTCGATTCTAGCTTTTCTTAGCTCAAGGATTATTGCTATTGTACAAAGCTCGGCTCAGATTTCTCTTATTTTAATACATTAAACATGGCTTTCAACCAGTGAAGGTCCGTTCCCTTCTATTTTGTGACTCTATTAAGTTGTCATCAATATGCCGCATCTGTTCCATAATCGAATCTGGTGAGCTACAATATAAGACCATGAATCCGTAGTCCTTATTGCTTTGTTTTCATTATTTCATCTTGTCTTATTTTCTATTTCTCTTAATTATGTTATTGACTCTTCATATAGTCTGTTTGTTTAAAGTGCTCAATGGGGACTCTTTTTTGTTTAGTCTCGATTTGCTAAATACCACTTTAACTTATGAGGTGTGATTCAAGTTTAAGATAATATGGCTTGGGTTTGATGAAATGAGCCACAGAGATATGGGTTTAATATTGGGTTGTGGAGTAGTTGTAATTTGTCACTTGCTAATAATAGTTAAATCCAACATTTCTTCCACATTGCCTATTCCATATTTTGGACTTTTGCATTAAACTTATGAATGCAGTAGAATTCCTAAGGTATGCCTCTCATGTGAACTGGACCCATTTTGGGCCTAAGATTGAACTAATAATTGATGAGGAATTTATGGAATCTACCTATTAAACTAAAACTAATTACCCGGTTATACCTACTGGGATAATAATTACTATACATACCTATTCCATATAAACTTATTACCTGTCATTCATTAAGAAAGTCTTTAAAGGCTTCATGGGCAATGAAACTATACCTAACTTATACGGGACCTTTTTTTCGTTCAATCCAAAGTAAGAAACATTTTATTTCTCTTTTTATCCATTTTATCTCTTTGTTCTTGCTTCTATTTTCATAAGTAAAATTGTTTATCTGACAGGCTATATTTTTATAATTTTCACAAGGTAAAATATTGATAATTAATGGGAGCAAGGAGTAGCATCTTTTTAAGTTATGTTTTGATTTTGTATATATATATATATATATATATATATATATATATATATATATATATATATATATATATATATATATATATATATATATATATATATATATTAACTCACTACACGTATGTAGTTTAATTTTCTCTTGCTGAATGAAATCATCGGCTATTGAATACCTTTCATCAACACAAAAATTCTCTCTCCCTCCCTATAAATTTTATATTTTCTCGTCGCTATTTATTCTAGTTCGAGTCATTTCACGAAAAATTTAATTATGATTTTGTTGCTATTAAATATTACTTATAGTACATTTTGTAAATTCATGTAGTGGGCTTGTTGAGTTTGTAGTTGTTTGGTCTGATTCTGCTTGGGGTTTGTTTGAAATATTAATCAAAAGTTGTAGCAAAAGCCTGAGCTAATTTGGTAGAGATTTTGCAGTAGATATGAAATTTGGGTTGAATTTAAGTCGAACTAGCGAAGAAGATGAATTTGTAATGTATAACAAAATGGTATACATGTATACCACTTTAGTATATAATTTTTAATTTATACAATTTATTCCAACAGTATAGTCTTATAATATATAGTATAGTGTAATAGTATATCGTTATAATTTGGTCCTTTTTAAATTTATTAAATTTTTTATTTGGAATCTTTTTAAAATTTTAATGGAGTTTTCATACCTTTTTAAAATTTTTATTAAACGAAAATATTTAATTTTAAATGTTGAATGGAGGCTGTTGCTAAAATTGAACCAATTCAGTGTATTTTTTGTACTAGAGTTGTAAAATTTGGGTTGAAATTGAGTTCAACTTGTGATAAAGATAAATATTTACTATATACCAAAATAGTATACATGTATACCGATTTGGTATCATTGAGGAATAAGCTCTTTTTTGAAGGAATGAATCATACTTATATCATGTCAGTAATGATATACCATATGGGTATCACAGAGGACTGGCGTGTATTTATTTTTGTTAAAGGAATGAATCAGTCCTATATGATACCCTGTTAGTATACGATATATATATCGGGTTGATATCTTTTTCTTTGGAATCTTTCTCAATATTTCAATAGAGTTTTTATGCTAGATTGAAATGTTGAATGAAGGTTGTGGCTAAATTTTGAGCTAATTTGGTAAAAATGTTGCATTGGAGTTATGAAGTTTGGATTGAAATGATATTGAGGTAGCGAAGTAGATAAATTTGTATTATATACCAAAATGGTATACGTGTATATCAGCTTGGTATCATAGAGGACTGGCCTCTTTTTTGAAGGAATTAACGAGAGATCTTATCAGTATATAATATATACCATGCGGATATCATAAAGTACCGATGTGTGTTTTTTTTTTGTTGAAGGAATGAACTAGTCCTATATGAGTCTCGTTATCATATGATATATACCATATTAGTATCAGTGAGGTTGAGTGTTATTTTGGAAGGAATGCCATATTATATTATATCAATATGTGGTATATGATATATAGGTATCATAGAGAACTAAATGTTTTCTCGAAGGAATGAACTAGACCTCTATAATACTCTGTTTGTATATGATAACATACCATGTGAGTATCATAGTATGCTTACAACAATATACTTTAACTACTACTAATATTATTTTTTATATACATATGCTAGAGTGAGTTATTTTCTGATAACTAGTAAAAGAAAAATTAAATAAAATAAAAATATGTACTATATCAGTTGTTTTTTATTTGATATAGTAAAAAAGGAGAGAAAAAAAGAACAAAAGTAAAAGAACCAAAAAGATATGTAGAATTAAATTATGAAGAAAAATAGGAAATATAGAAAAGATAATTTAAAAATAATAAAAATAAAATTAGCGAAGGAGCAAAAAGAAAAAATACAATAAAAAAATAGAAGAGAAAACATGTATAATGTATAAGTAGTTCTAATAATTAATTTAGAGAAAAAAATGAGATAAAATATATAAGGTATATTGTGTCAGTTATATGACAAAAAACAATGAATGAATATTTTGTATATTACTTATATTTTATTGTTGTATAAAATAAAGAAGAATAAAGAAAGGAGCCAAAAAAAAAATGTGATTAAATTATCTATGGGAAAAAAGAGTTATGTGAAATTAGAAAAGAAGTAAAGAAACAAAGAACATAAATAAAAGGAAAGAAATAAAATAAAAATAAATGAGCTAAACTTGAGTACTGAATCGTATTATGATAAAAAAAAAGAAAAAATGATATATTTGAAAAAACATAATAAAAATGGAGAAAGAGCAAAAACAACGAAAAAGAAAAAAAAATGAGAAAAAAGAGTCAATTACCTATAAAAGCTATAATGTGTAGGAAGAGTAATTAGTTTGATGGGTACAAAAGTAAATGGGTAGGCAAGGGTAATTAATTTGATTTTTATGGGTAAAGCTCTAAAACTTCCATAATTGATCCAGCAACAATTAAATGGTACTTTGGGCCTTTCAGGTTAAATAGCGGATTCGAGCTAAGGGTTTCTTCAGTAAAGGAGATTGCCTTGTTCGAGTTCGGATTTGAGCTTGGGGCCCGAATTTCCTTGAATACCATATTGTTAGTTAATTCATAATGTTAACGAATTATATTTTTTTTTTAGAGACAACACTTAATGGAAACCCATAGTTATTTAGGTTGGCCTTAAAATAATTTAAGGTGTGTCGTGCCAATAAAATATCAATAATGCATGGCCCTCACTTAATATTTTAAAATTTTTTTTATAACTCGGGACGTGCCATTTAGCGAATTTTCATGGCCCTCGTAAAGTTAACAACGCGTTAGTTGCTATTGTCACGAATTTCCATAATTTTATCTTCTTAAATACGGGTGTGCATTTCATGCAACCTAAATCCAAATCCAAAAACGTTGAATAAGAACGTGTCGAGGATCCGAATGTATTTCATGTGACCTGATCCGAAAATACGTTTTTAAACGACGTTCACTTTCATAAAAAAAAATTTTAAAAGCGTTAAATAATTATGAAATTGCATTATAGGTTGGAATATGTGTAAAAATTAGATTTTGAGCCATTTATAATAATTTAAGCGATCGTGCTAGAACCACGGGATCCGGGGGCGCCTAACACCTTCCCTCGGGTCAACAGAATTTCTGGTTCGCAGACTCCACTTTGGAAGTCGAATAATTTTCCTCGATTTGGGATTTAAATCGGTGACTCGGGACACCAAAAGACAATCCTTTCCCGAGTGGCGACTCTAAAAAATAAATATATAATCTCAATTCGAATAATGTCACTTTAATTGGAAAAATTCCCTTTTATACATTTTACCCTTCGGGGTAGGGTGTGTAAAAAAGGAGGTGTGACAGTGCGAAGACTCTATGTGTATCCACACCGAGACCGATCATTGCTATCAACTCTTTGATCAATGAAACCTGCGAACACATTGAACAAAATATTATTTTGAAATTTTTAAGTAGAAGAACAAGAAACACTTTTCTTTATATAGCATCATCTATAAACCCTATTTCTATTTGGTTGAGGTAATGATTTACTTAGGTAAAAGTTTATTACAAAATAAACTTCAATCGAAATTGTATGGAAAATTGGAGATCACGTCTTAATTAAAACGTGACTACCGAACCATTCCTCAACTCAAAGTTGGATTCTGGTCAATCCAACTGAATATTGGATTCAATTTATACGTCCTTTTATGGACTTTACCTTTCCAATTCCAAATTGGTAAATTAATATATATATATATATATATATATATATATATATATATATATATATATATATATATATATATATATATATATATATATTAGTTCATATTTGATATATCTCATATATATTTTAACCAAGAATAATTTATTTTCTATTCCAAATAGAAAACTTCAATTTATTCACAATATTAAATATATCCTCTGTGCTAGCAAAGAATATAATAATATTTTATTTGGACTAATAACTAAATATATTAGACTAATTAAATTTCTTAATTTAATTATCAAATAATTAATTAATCCTTTAGCAAATATCAGAACACTCGTGAGTGTGCGACCCCATAGGTTCAGTACTAAACCAGTAGTAAATTGATCATATCAATATATTAATCAAGGGTGGCGTCTAGCAACACTCCTTAACAACCGGATAGCATGAAGTATACAATTTACTCTCAAGAACCAGTAGAAGAATAATATAGTAATTTCTTCTGTCCTTATAGCTCTGGATCACCCTAGGATATGGTTCAACTGTCAAATCCTAATAGGCGACAAACTATGTGTTCATGTCAAATATAATCGACCATTGAATGAGCTACGAAACTCTTTCTTCTTTCATTCAATTGTCCTGGCCAAAGTCTTAGTTTGGTCGTTTATAATTCATGACAACATGGAGCTTAAACTCATTATCAAAAGTTGACAGATTTCATCTTGATCAATCACTAATTCTACAAGTATTTAATCGTACCCAATATCCTTTCAACTTTCACCCTAGGGCCATAGGTGTCTGGTATCAAAGCACAATAAACAACTTGTCAATTACTATGACGATCTCAGGTCAAATAAAATTATTACATCACATTCTTCAAGAGAATATCCTATTGACAGTTTATGGTAGTTCTAACCATTAGGAATTATCCAATGAGTCGATTCAATGACCATAGCTCTATATGCATCATCTATCTATGTAATTTAATTAATGAGATCAACTAATCTTTATCCCATAAAGACGATCACATAAATATTGATCTAACTGGATTACTAATGTCCAAATTAATAATCCTAAGATCAAGAACAAATTTAGATTAAATTATAAGAAACTTTACTCTCATTATCATGATCTCCATCACAATGTCAAGTCTAGAAATTTAATCAAGGACCTTATCAAAATAATAAAGAAATTAATAACAATGATAAAAGAATATTAAATGCCATATATATATTCTATATCAAATAATGTTCACATAAAATATGTTCTAATCATCAAATATGATATTGGATCTAAGGCATATGTATTATATCCCTAACATCTGTTATAGGTAAAAAAATTATTATAGAAAGGTAAAATATATAAATAATCTAAGATTTTTTTTACTTTTATAGTAAATGATTGTTATATAGGGTTGCTGCTATAAAGAAGTGTGACTATGGGTGTGTTTGGTATGAAAGAAAATATTTTCCATGAAAAATATTTTCCTAGAAAATGTTATCATGGAAAATGAATAGTTTTATCACTTATTTTCTCTTATTTGGTTGGTAAGTGGAAAATATTTTTCATAAAATATTTTCTATTGTTTGGTTAAAGAGTAAAAAATAGTTTTTTTTAGGATAATATTTTTTATGCAACTCTCCTCAACCCTCCCCCTCCCACCTCCCTCCATCCCTCCTCCCCCCTCCCCCTCCCCCTCCCACACCCCTTCCCGAAGTCTCTAAAAATTGACACAATCTAAATGAACTAATGTGATGCTTTACCTTTTAACGCAAAAATCGCGTATTTTCGAACCCGTAAACTTTATAATTTCTAAACCCGTAAACTTCCAAACACATAAACCTCATAATTTTGGAACTTGTAAAATTTTGAGCCTTTAAATCGATAAATAATAAAATTAAAAATTGAAAAATATATTTCAAATTTTTTTCGAGGGGGGGGGGGGCTAGGGTAGGGGCGGGGTTGGGGGCAGTAAAACGAAAATTACAAAAAAAACCTAAAAAAAAAAAATTTGTGCGGGGGGTGGGGTTGGGGGTTGGGTGGTGCATAAAAATAAAAAATAAAAATTTAAAATTATAAAAAAAATTAAGGTAAAAAAAATATTTTTTTACCAGGGGGAAGGGGGGAGGAGTAGTAGGGTGACGGAAAAACTGAAATTTAAAAAAACAAAAACTTTTATTTGGAGAGGGGGTGGGAGTGTGGTGGGTTGGTGAGGGTGAGAAATGTTGAGAAGGAGCTTTGGAAAATGTTTTCTCTTCTTTTGATAAGGAAAATATTTTCCTCCAATTGAAAGAAAATGAATTGATAAGGAAAATATTTTTCGAAATATTTAAACCAACCAAACATAAAAAAATTGAAAAATATTTTTCAGAAAATATTTTCCTTCATACCAAACGCAACCTATATATTAAAATATTTTGATTAGTAGTAGTAGTAAAAATTAGTTTAAAGGACAAAAATGCAAAAGTAAAATTTGATTTGTTAAACAGTTTTATTAATATTAAGAGTTTTTTAGAACACACATTTAATTAAGTAAAATATTTTATTTGGATGTGACGATGACAACAACAACATACTCGTATAACCCCACGTAGTAAAGTCTGCGGAGGGTAGTATTTACGCACCATACCTCTACTATATGGAGGTATAGAGTTTGTTTCTAATAAAATCTCGCTCAAGGAATGTATAAGCACAATAACAATGATTAAGAAAAACAGAAGTATAGAAGCCACGAAAGAAAATAGTAACAACGTAAGATAATAAGGTGATCGTGTTTGTGGATACAGGGGCGGAGAGTTGTTATCTATCGGGTCGGAGGAACTTAGTAACTTTTTGCTTAGACCTTGTATTTGTACTAGACAATCAATTAAAACTGTATATATGTTGCGAACCCACTAACTAACGAGTTATGGATTCGATTGTATATTCAAAACCCACAAACTTTAAATTCTGGTTCTACTTCTGTGTGGATGTGAATACTAGATAATTTCTAAAAAAGTTAAAAGCATTTATTGGGTTAATATCAAAAAGTATTTTTGAGTAGAATAAATTTTTTTTCGGTTAAGGAGAAGTTATAAATTTCTATAGAAAATTAATATTTTGTTTTCAAGACAAATTATCCTTATTAAAAATTAATAGTTACCAAACAACCTCTCAAAAACTTATATTGAAGCAAAGCTTCTTCTCGTAGTTGCCTTTAAGGACTTTCCGGTTGCGAGATTTCCTTCTACTTCCGACCGTCTAATTTGACTTGAAACCATCCATATAATTATAGGAAAATTAAGATACTAATTAATTTGTAGGTCAAGATATTTTTATTAATAGTAAAAATAACTTTAGAAGAGATAAATCAATAAATAAACTTTCGACAATAAACAATAACATATCCAGCGTAACCCATATAGTGGAATCTGAGAAGCATAGTATATACACAAATTTTACCTCTGCCTTGTGAATGTAGAAATATTGTTTCCAATAGACACTCGATTCAAGGACAATAGCTAAACTTTCATTAGCTAAATAGATTCACTCCCATTTATTTTTATTAGGCGAAATGATCTCGTAAACTTGTACTAGTTTGCAAAGCCGATATATAATCTCTTGGATTTTCCATTTGAACACATCTACTTGAGAAAATGGCTACTAATAAACACTTGTGATGGTGCGTGTTGTTCAATTGCTACTGACATGGATTTAATTTAATATTTTGTCAGATTAATTTTTCTGCACATATCTCTTCAACTCCTTTGGAACTCGCCAGAAAAAACCTCCCAGAATTGGGAATCGACCTAAAATTTTGTTAGATTTTAGCGGTCAAATATCTCCGGCGATTGTCTTTTTTCTCTTCCCCATTCACTTTCATTGTTTTATCATCTTCTTATCAACAAAATAAAAATCGTCTGCAAAACCTTCTGGTTCGACTTTTTAGAAAAAAAATAACAAAAACTTAGAGATAAAACTCACCACCCATAAAAATAAGAGAGAAAAATCAGGAAGCAACGAATGACTTTTACCCGATCAAAATCAAACTCGATTCTTTCCAACAAATTAAGAAATAATTTTAACAAATCAGCAAATAATTTCAACAAATCAAAAAAGCAGCAAACACTATTTGCTTTTCAATTTCTTTTTACTCATTCATACTACAAAAATCAGATCCGGTTTCTTTCATCTTTCTTGATATGATGGGTTTATTTTTATGATATTGGACGTGGACTTTTTCTCTGAGGCAAAATAAGTGAATCAATTAGTGATCTATTTTGCCCAGTTCTTTTTTATGAAGGCTATAATATTTTGCGGCCAATCTATATTGGATAAGTGGTGGAAGTGGAGCATAATAAATTGATATTTGGTTGTAAATCTTTTTTCTTCAAATTTTAAGAATAAATATGGATAGCATTTAGATTTGAATATAATCTTACTTTTGTTACATTAAGAAGAACTAAGTTTAATCTAATTTTGTCCCTGTGAAACAACATGGCTTTAGCCTTTGGGGAAGAAAGCGATACATGCAAGCAAAAAAGAGGGCTGGTTGATCGGGAATCCGACAAAAGAAAAAAGAAGTATGTGAGCCCAGATCATGTGGAGAAGAAAAGAGAAGTTGGTTGGAAACTTATTCGGCAGAAGCTGTACATTTCCGGCAAAAAGTATGTGAGTTTGTTTTTTGGATGGCTCCACATACTTGAAAAATGTGAGAAACACTTATTTTGCCATGTCAGTATATTGTATTTAAATGACACTGTAAAGACCTCATTAAAGTGTTCTAATAGAACAAACTTGAGATAAAAGTAAAGAAAACTTTAAGGGGCTTTCAATAAATTCAGCCTATCGCTAATATGGTAGAAAATTTTTGAAAAATAGTAGATATGGTGGTTCTTTGGAGTGTAATTTATCAAAATCTTGATTATGGACTTGATTTGAAATAAAAGGGGAGGAGAGGGGAAAGGAAGAAGAGAGAAATGGAGGGGGTGGGAGTTGGAGTTGGGGGTGGGGAGGGGGAGATAGGGGGAGGGGAAGGAGGGAACATGAGTGAAGAAAAGGAAGTAGTAGGGTAAAGGTACTGGATTTGTTTTCTTTTTGCTTTTTATAATTGATTATTTATCTTTTATTCTTTTCACACACTTTATACCTATGATTAACACGCAATTGATCACATAACTATAATATTGCCACACAAGCATAGTCAACGATAATGTGTTCAAATGAGAAACCCAAAAATTCATATATCGGTTCTGCAAACTGGTACAAATTTAAGTGGCCACAAGGCCATTTCACCTTTTTTATTAGATTAAGATGTTTGAAGTCTGAGTGGGAAAGAAAATTGAAGATCGTTCATAAGACAGATCAACACTTTGGTTTTGAAGGGCAATTGATTGATTGATCCATCAGAATACTGCTATAGTTGAACATGGGAGACAATCCCTCAGCAGTAAAGCATGAGGACATATTCTTAATTTCAGCTCCACGATAAAGAGAAACCACTAAGGGGAGCCTTTGGGACAACGAATCTAGCCACCACTTTATTTAAAGAAAAAGAAAGAGGGTGCGGGTCAAATCCGCATCTTTGCGCCCTTTACTTACTTCAAGGGATGGTGCGTCCAGATACATGATTGGTTAATGACGATTCTCAACAGCATCTGTAAGATCTCGAGGCTGACAAGGGGGTGAGCCGCTCCTATATCTAACCACCGCTCACCCCGATCACATATTGGCACGTTAATGATGCATCATAATCAAAAGGCCGGATACGGTAAAGTTGTCTCCATGCGACGTATAGACCACAAATTCGAGTTGTGAAAACAGTCACTAATGCTCACATTAGGGTAGGCTGTCTACGACACACCCCCTTGGGGTACGACCCTTTCATGGATCCTGCATAAACGTGAAATGCCTTGTGCACCGAGCTGCCCTTTAATAAAGAGAATCACTAAGGGGAGCCTTTGGGACACAAATTCGAGCCGTGAAAACAGCCACTAATGCTCACATTAGGGTAGGCTGTCTACGGCACACCCCCTTGGGTACGGCCCTTCCATGGATCCTGTATAAACGCGAAATGCCTTGTGCACCGAGCTGCCCTTTAATAAAGAGAAATTACTAAGGTATCATCTGGTTAGCAGTAATGTTTTCTTAGACAAGTGGTTCACCTAGATCACGTTAAAATTGTTCCTCATTCATCTAACAATCATCTCTATAAAACGCGTAAACCATTCCACCTTGCAATCTCATCCATTTTAAATACTTTCTCCATCTGCAACAATCCTATCCTCTTGCAATGGTTCCTGTATGACATAAATTATCCATGTTTCAGATAAAAAGTAATGAAATTATATGGATTTGTTAGAAGTCTAAGAGAGTAAAAGGGAACTAGCAGCGAATAGCGATACAACTAGGAGAGTACAAACCAGAGGAAGTGAGAAAACCAGAGGAAGTGAGAAATCCATACTCAGAGAAAAGTATTGTAGGCCTATTTAGTAGTAGCTTTTTTGTAAGTAGTTAAGTACATGTTTATCAGATGTTAAAAGACGGATACATTGAGTTTCTGCCAGAGACACGCATAACACAAAAGTGGCAGTTCACAAATTATTCACCTGAAAAACACAGCATAAACATGGAACAGACTTTCTATGAAGAAGTGCCTGACCAAAAGCCTTACCTCAGCATTCTCTTTTGCTGTTTCTAGAATACCAGTGCTAACATCTTCCAAGCTTCGATTAGCACTGGCTTCAATCAGAGGATTGTGCTAAAGACAAAATACAAGTCAGCTACCACTAACATAAGTTCCTCTAATTTTTCAAATTTGTATGGTGTCTTAACCGATCTAACCAAGTATATAGAAGCTACAGAAAACTAACCTCTAATGCTGTGGAATGACCACCATTTTCTTGCTGGTTTTCAGTACTGAAAGACTCTCTTTGCTGAGATGATTCGTTGCTGCCATTTACAGTATCTGTGGTATTGCTTTGACCACTCAAACCATTTGCAACATCATTCTCATCCCCCTGCAATATTTAGAAATGCTTGCAGATTCATTTTATGAGGCAACGCAGTAATAAGAACAGCCAGTATGCCAGTTTGCTTGGCCGAATCAATACAAACTATAATGGCTTGAGCTTATACCTTCATCGTCAATCACGTTGGCAACTTGACAACAATGATGTTAACTTATTTATGTATAAGGGGAGAATAATTTTAATTTTTATTTCCTTGTACCCCACCCCTGGAGAGGGGGGGGGGGGGAGGGGCAAAAAAAATCCCACCAAAGACTCTTCTTTATGAAAATGATCTCTCAATATTGTCAGCATCTTGACATCCAAGCACATTTTATTCTAATACATACAAAGATAAATTACGGGTTCTCTAGTCACACTTATACCCCAACACCAACAATTATGCCGTAATCCCAATTGGTGATGACTATGTCCAATTAAACCTCAATTGCGTATCAGTAAATAACCTGAGTTATCAGACAATATCTCATTCACTAACTTCGTGTGGGGAAAATAGTTCTCATTTTTCCTATCTCATGAAGACCCTTTTCGCTCCGCTTAGCCTTATATCCCTCCAGGGGTATTTTAGAGCCTTCACGATTTATCAGAAGATTCATAAAGCTTATAACTTGCAGATAACACAATGGACGGAAGCCTATTAATGTCCCATCCCAGAATTTCATAGATGACTTGACCATAGCCCTATGTGCTCGCGTGTTGGTTTAGCATTTGATTGCTGAACAAGAGGCACACTATCCTTAAACCTCTTCGTCCAGCCTTTCTACCCCACAACACACAAGACAACCAAATTCCGCAATATCACGGTTCCTGTGGTAGCATTCACTCAATGCACCATCCTCCGCAGAAAAAAATCACGAGAAGGTTTAATCTTGACACCCTTCATTCGCCTCACTCTGTCAACATTTTCAGTATCGACATTGTCCTCAGCATTTTTTGAGTACTCAAATATTCAGATACAGGCTTTAAAACTTGTTGATGGGCATGCTTCGCCAGCGAAATGGGCCAAGTCTTCAGCGGTGGGAAAATGGGGTTGTGAATTGGATTGTGGATAGCTAACCAGGTCCAAGAAGCAACCCTCTCTCACAACCATATTCACCGGCCGCCTAACTCCAAAATCTTTTCTAAAAATGACTCCTTTTTTGTGGTGAGCTATTTATCATTGACAGCCTACAGGTCTAACTTAAATTTAAACAAGGCCTATTCCCTGTGGACTGCTAACCAGGTTGTAGAACCAAACCTCTTTCTCACATCACACTCACGAGTCACCCTGCTCCAGAATCTCTACGATTGACTAGTTTTTGTGATGAGCTATCTCTAATCCATAAATCTAACTTATACTGGAATTTTTTTAAAATATTAGTTAAACAACATGTTTCTAAAATATTAACAATGGATATACTGAGTTACCCGAAGAGATGCTCACAACAAAGTGGTAGTTCACAAATTATTCATCTCATAAGTCCAACATAAATAAGGAAGACAACCTAGAAATAGATTTCATGGAACAAACTTTCTATAAGAAATACCAGACCGAAACCCTTACCAGACAAGATGCACCC
The DNA here is from genome assembly GCA_032618575.1 of Nicotiana noctiflora. NCBI lineage: Eukaryota > Viridiplantae > Streptophyta > Magnoliopsida > Solanales > Solanaceae > Nicotiana > Nicotiana noctiflora. The sequence continues at coordinate 198,788 of JASVEL010013023.1, forward strand.
TCTGCATTCTCTTTTGCTGTTTCAGGAATACCACTACTGACACTGGCTTCATTGAAGGATTTGTGCTAAAAACAAAAACAAAAATATAAGTTAGCTACAACTGACATAATCTCCTCCAATACTGTCTAATACTCAAATTTAATAAGGTATCTAACCAAGCATATAGAAGCTGCACGAGACTAACCCCTAATGCTGTGGAGCCACCACCATTCTCTTGCTGGTTTTCAGTGCTGGAAGACTCTTTTAGCTGAGATAATTCGTCGCTGCTAACATTTACAGTGTCTGTGGTATTGCTTTGACCATTCAAACCATTTTTACCACCACGATTCTCATTCCCCTGCAATATTTCAAAATGTTTACACACCCAATTTCTGAGGCAATACAATAACTTGAACAGCCAGTATACCGCTTCACTTGGCTAAGTCATTATAATTATAACGGTTTTGAGCTTCACAGTTTAATCACATCAGAAACTTGACCACAGTGATATCTATATATTATATTAAAAGCACGACGGCTCTTAGCGAAATGTTGTTCGCCTTTTTTCCTTTTAAAATAGAGTTTATATTGGACAAAGTAGTCATTTAATTATATTTCTAATATTTAGCACTTTAAATCAACTAAAATTTTGTTTAATATAATTTTTCCTTATTCGAACTAGGTAAAAAGTACTAACATTTAAAACTTTAAAATCAATTAATTAAGATTTTACCTTTTATACTAACAATAAAATCATAAAAGTTCACGTTGAAAAGGAAAACTATTCTGTAATATGATCACCATTAAACTTATATTTAAGTTATACGTTCTAATGATCAAAACAGCCTCTCTGCCCTCTCGGGTAGAGGTAAGGCCTGTCTACATATTACCCTCCCCAGACCTCACCTTGTGGGAATATACTGGGTTGTTGTTGTTGTTGTTGTTGTTCTAATGATCAAAACACTGTTTTTTACTCAAGTCCGATAGGTTTGGTTAGATGTCGCTTCTTTTCTACTTTATTTTGCCTTTTGTTTTGGTTGTGATTCAAACGTTATTCGTAGTCATCTTTTTTTTTTTTTTTGCTTGCTTTCTTATTTGTTTTGTTAGTAATTTTAGTCTCATAATCCCATGTAACCATATTATGATTGATGAGAAACCCAAATCTTTTAATTTTGAATTACATAATTGAGTAATTTTGTGATTGATTTTTTTGTTGGTTACATTGTATTGAACTATTTTTTTTATTAAGTCTTTCATGTTCTGCGTTTGATAGAAATTATCAATTATAACTCACAAGTTTTTAGTTGGAGGGTTTTTTTTTCCGGTCACAGGTTGGAGGGTTTCTAAGTACTCATTTGTGCCATGAATGTGAAATCCGGCAAGGCTTGATTTAATCTGAAAGAGTTTTACAGGTAAACTGAGATATTCAATTTCATCTAATGCATAGAGATATTCTTAATTAGCCCAGTCTTCCAATATACTTAGGTATTCTTTATGATTCAATCACATAGTGCCCTCTTTTGTTTGCTAATTATAATAACTTAGTTTGTTCCATGATGTTTGGGGAAAGAGTCCGAGCCGGCTCGAGGCTCTAACACCAAATTAGGGTAGAAAAACTCTATTTGTTCTTACACCTTAAATATGAATACAGAAAACACACACATTTACATAACTACGCAATTCTAAAAGTTAAAGTTTTTTTTTTGGGGGGTGGGGGATGGGGGATGGGGGGTGGGGTTCATAACTATACAAGCTTAAAAAAGTTAAAATTTCACATTAGGAAAGTTTCTAATATTTTGTATTATTTTTAGGTAATTAGTTAATGAAATGTATTGCATACTTGTATAGTTACAATTGGAATAGATAACTTTGAATAAATAAAATATTTTATTATTTTCTTATATGGTGTCAAAAGAAAAACATTAAACCTTCTTCTAAGGTTTTTAAAAATTTATTCCAATCAAATGACACATTTTTATTTTATAAATTAGATGTAATTTAACTAATTAGCGGTTGAACGATCTTCTGGGTAGTATTGTGTGACATCCCTTTGATCAACCTTTAACTATATCTAATACAAATGTGACATTTATTTTAGTATCAAGTGTTATTTATCAATAATTTGTTCTTGTATTTAATTTTTATTAATCGACACGAAGAACTCGTGCAATGCACGTACACTAAAACTAGTTAACTTATAAATGTAAACTGAGACTATTAAAGAAATTTGTTATGATTCTATTTCCTTGTCCCCCCCCCCCCCCAAAACCCGCCACCCCCACCCAAAGAAAAAGAACCACCAAAGAAGTATCTTTCTGAAAATAATCTGAACTCTCAACATCGTAACATCCAGGCTCAAGAACTAATGAATCCTCCACTGTCAATTGGTGATGACTATCATTCAATCAATTAAACTCAACTACTTGGGTAGACAATATGAATTATTTCTATGTTCCACTCTTTTTGGGGCACATCTCATTCCAGTACATGCAACAACTACAACTATCATGCCACAATGCTAAACACGTTGGCGTTGGCTATATGAATCCTCACTAACCACGTTACTCCACTTAACCTCATTTCATGTCAATACCTACAGTAAAAGTGAGAACATCTATTTCATTCCAAATACATATAAAGACCAATTAGGGGTTCTATAAACTAAAGATTCTCTACTCAATCGTATCCATATATTACATAATGCAAACTATAACAACGAAAATTACGCCATGATTCCAACCGGTAATGACTTAAAACCAAATGGAATAACAGTAAATTACCTGAGCCTCGACCGGTTTTTCAGAAGATTCACTAGGCTTGTTATTATCACCTGCAGTTAAGACAATGGACGGAAGCCTATTAATATCCCATCCAAGAACTTGGCAAATGACTTGACCATAAGCCTTATGAGCTCGCCTCGTGTTCGTGTTGGCTATAGTAATAGAATGCTGAACAAGAGCCACACAATCCTTAAACCTCTTCATCCACCCTTTCTTACCAACCCCACAACACACAAGACAACTAAATTCACCACCATTCTCTTTGTTCTTCTCATAGTACTCTCTCAATACACCATCTTCCCTAAACAATATCGCGAAAAAGTTGTAATCTTTATCCCCCTCATCAACCTCATCATCATTTTCACTATCAATATCATCATCCTCATCATTGGTTGAGCACTTCAAGTATTCAGATACAGCTTTCAAAGCATGTTGATGGGCTTGATTCGAGGCGAAATGGGACAATTCTTGGGAAGTAGGCAAATGGGGTTGGGTATTTAATTGGGTTGTGAAAGTGGGCCAACCCGAATCCGTTACTACAGGGGTCTCAGTTGGGGTTTTTGGACATGGCCATTCAATACCAGAATCTGTAATTGTTTCATTGAGCTTTTTGGATTTTTTCTTCTGTTTCTTAAATTGGGTTGAACTGGAGGGTTGTAGACTCACTGGGGTTGGTGTTGGAGTAGGGGTTGGGATAGGGGGGTACGGCTGGGGGTGGGGTCTAGGAGGACCTTGATGCCAAAGAGAATGGAGGTAGAGAACTTCTTGAATTAATCTTTGCTCATCGTATCGATCAGTTGGAAAACGTGACATTTTGTGATAAACGGTAGAGAATAATCGATGGAAATTAAAGGATTAAGGAGGAAAATTCAAGGGTTCCGGCGAATGAAATGGCCGCCGGTAACTGAAAAGGGGTTTTGTGTGATAATGGGATTATTTATTTTACTTACGCCTGTTTGCATTTTCTGCTGTTATAACATGGATTATGTTACATTTTTTGCGTTTGGAATAAGCTTTGAAATGTTATAAATAGGAAAAATTTCACTCAAATACAATTGATACCATGATGTTATCAAATTTGTCCCATATTTTTAAATGCTACCAAAATTAGCTCATGTTATATATGATATGTAAAAATTATTTCACCCCTTAGCTCCAACAGTTACTAACAAGAAAAAACAAATGATAAAGTAATCTTCGGTGAAGCCCAGAGCTCCATGATATGGGCCAACAGTCTTCTTCGCTGCCTCCTCACTCTTTCTATCATCTTCTCCACCACAACCCCTTTCCTTTTCATCGTCTTCCATTACTCTATGTTCCTATCTTTTCACATTAAATATGTCCTTACATATTTCGTTGTTTCTTTGTCACACCACACAAGT